>JAODTR010003408.1:0-12804 GCA_025399935.1 Amblyopsis rosae
GGTCCCTTGCTGAAGCTGCTGCCCCCGCAACCCGACTCCGGATAAGCGGATGAAGATGGATGGATGGATGGATGGATTCAGGATACGTTCAGTGATCTATCCAGGTTAAATATATCCTTGAACCAATTATGTGAGGGGCTGTCTGAATCATCCTGCTCTATTGAAGCCATGGCAACAGCTTTACAGTAATGACAACTTTCTTGCTGGAGCAGTGGGGTACGTTCAAGATGGACTAGAGTACATTCACGTACTATAAAACAAAGATGTGGAAATGTGGAATACACAAAAACCTGCTGAATCAGAATGAATATGATTGCCGCTTGTAGTCTTCTTATTTCTGACCCAGTCTTTGAATGTATTGGTTTCCATAGCAACTTGTCCATTCTGATGAAGCCTCAATGGCTTTGCCAGGCAGGCAGACAATAGCAGATCCTTTATTGGAGAACTAAATGCTTCCATTCATTTGTTAAAGCAGTGACCATGCTGCTAGCAGGACTCACAAGAATTAAACCCAATTTAAGTACTAATTCTTTGCTACTCTATTGCAATTTACGGTGCTCCAGAATAATCAGTTTGGCATCTGAAGTGATTTGATCTACTTACATATTTATATTTATCTATTTATTCTGGCACACATCTATTTGGAATGATAGCATGTACGCAATGCCTAAAAGGTATAATGGCAGGTTTATTAACAACGGCTAATGGTATCCCAAAAACAAGACGATCTATTGATGCTTTACAAATCAGGCTGAACTCTTCATTCATTTCAATTATAGAAATAAATACAAAATAAAAACATTTCTGGTACTTTTTCTTGGCGCTATTGCAGAGTGTAAAGCTGCTGTATCCATAGTAACCATTACTTAGCAACAAAATATAGAGAGATCTGCCTGAACCACAAACTGCTATTAAAAAAGTATAAAGTCATGGCTCCTCTGAGGTGAATTTTTCGGTGTAGTTTGCTGATCAGATGAATGCCTCTACAACATGGTCCGCAATCAACTGAATGGGACTTACCAGACAGGGTAGACTCCCAGCCTGGAGCCAATAAATAGTAGTGTAAACATGACAAATAAGAGGTTGCAGATTGTCTGGCACTTGGCATAGTTGGCCATCTTAGCAGCCTGAAAGAAATAATACATTACATTAAAATGTAAAATGCTTCTTCCGTAATAAGAGGAAAAGGCATTACTCATGGACAATTTACCGGTAACTGCATTGTGCAGCGCGACACACTTGACGCTGTAAAACATTGCTACTGTGGGTCTGGACTGTGAGGTCTTTAATTATTATTCAAATGATTAAAGAACCCCTGCTGATATTCGTTTGTGGTGCTTAACCACATGAAATAAAGAGTTCCAATATGAATTACCCCAAAAGGCAAGTGAATAATATTGAAAGTAACACAGTAATCTCTCAACACCTCACAGACACCAAACCATCTTAGTTATCCGTTCATCCATCACATCTTCCTGCTCACCTCTATCAAGACGTCTGCAGCGTCATGGAGACACATGACCAGAGTTCCCACCCGGGCCATGTTGTTCACATACGAGAATGTGATGAGAGAAATTGCAGCCAGGTGGTGCAGAAACATGATCAGGAAGTCCTGGAAACACAGTTGCCAGGGCAGATGTCACTCAACTAGAGTTACCTTAAAAGCAGTAGCTGTATACCAACAACACACACTATAGTTATTTGGACAGTGACGTCAACAGCCCTGTGCAAAACAAACAGTCACACTACAAATACACTGAGCTATGAAGCATACATTGTGTAATAGCATAACACTGTGTTTATGCTAGGCACGACCTCCTTCTCATTTCACCATATCCTTGAGAGAAATGCCAATTCAAACATGGTTTTTATTTTTAAATGTGCACTCAATTGTGTTATAGCATCCTGAGAAGCCCGTATTTCCTTCTAGCTCACGATTTGTTTTGAAACGAAAAAGAAAATAATACTTATTAATAATTTTTTAAATTAATAATCACATCTGTAGCCAAATGGCATGCATCAGAATTTGCACTTTTAGTGTTTAGGTTTTGCCAAACCGTGGTGGGAGAGCAGGTTCTGGTTATCTTATGTGAGATAATGAGGCAGATGTGGATGAATAGCATGTGAGGGCACCCCCTTTAGCATTCTTGTAGATATTTTAAGCAGCTCTTTTAGCTATTTAAGCAGCTCTTTTAGCAATTTAAGATGTTCTTTTAGCAATTTGAGCAGCTCCTTTAGCCATTTAAGCAGCTCTTTTAGCTATTTAACAGCCCATTAGGACAGCGGTCAGAGCCGGCCCAAAACAGCAGGAAAATGAGAAGGAAGAGCAATGCTGTGAGACAAGACAGTGGAAGCAAGGCCACAGTGTGCAGGGAGAACATACTGGCATTGGCAGGGGATGCAGAGGGTCTCCTCAGTGTAGTGGTGGTGTGCATGAAAAAACTGAAAGGAGAAACAAAAAACAGACAACATGCCAACGGTCAACAGGATGGTGACAGGGTGAAGGCATACATCGCATGGCATCATGAGGCTGCTGTGATGTGTTGTGGGACGAGGGGAGGAGGTTGGGTGGAGCCAGAAACAGGAACTGTGGGCAGGACGCATGCAAATTGATAATGAGTGAACCCAGACCTGAACACAAGTCATTCAGAAAAGATCATGAAAGTAAATGGACTACAGCTCACTGACACCGTTCTTATTTCTAAATGTTGTCATACAGAATACAGTTCCTGATGTTTGTACAGATGTCTACAGATGCGGCACACCTTTCTGTTTACTCCTTCATTCTCATAAAACATGTGAGAGATCAAAGGAAACAATCTGTATAATCTGCCAATTTGATTTAACAATAATTTAGCGAGCACTGACAGGTAACTAATATTTTTGTCAATATTTACTAATCAGCACACAACTAAACCAAGCAGACCCATATTCTTGTTTTTCTAAGATAATACTTTTTTTTACTTTATTAAATTACTTTTCAGTAATCTTTAGTATTATGTGCATACATATTTATGTGGTCAATAATACACCTTATGCTACTTACTATTTTAACACTATAAAACAGATTTTAATATACAATGGATTAGGACATTTGCCAGTAAACTACTCTGCCAATGTTAGGTGACAACAGTTATGCATTACAGTGTTAACATCACATACCAAGTAAACATGTTGTGGGCACTCCTAACAGTGAATGATACAGAGAAATACAGGGAATAACAATAAATAAGACAAACAAAGGTTTTTCCAGTGATGATGCCTCAGTGCACAACAGAACAGCCATGAAGTTGTACTGTAAGTCCAATCATAACTTTGAAATGTCTTTACTTATATAACTGCATGATTTTTAAGATAAAAAAAAAAAAAAATAATAATAATGATGATAATAATAATAATATATAATAAAATATTTAAGCTTTGTTTGCATTCTCTATGACTTGTTATTCCTACCTTCCTCCTGATGTCCGTGAATTGGGAAAAAATAAGCGATAGGTAGAATGACAGCTCCAAAATGTAGTAATATTGGATGTCCACAGTCAGTGGCTACACAAACACACACAGCATTCAGGTTAGAAATCACTATTACTGTAGTTATTAATTAGTAAGCTATTTGTTGTAAACAGCATTCAACTATTACCTGGTAGGGGTAATTATACCAGCATTCTTTAGTGTTCCACAGCCATGGAGTCTGTGAAGGCAACAAAAGTACTTATTTGGAAAGATGAACAGTGAACCGTTGACAAAAAAATTAATAAAGTAATTGATATAATCAGGCTTTAGTTTCTGTCTAGCGGTAGCACAGACAATGTGACAAATGTGTTGGCCACAAGGTGGTTTCTGTCTCGCTTGGGCACGTTTGCTGATTGCCCGGCTCGCCATGACATTGCTTGTGCTGAAATGTGTGTGTGTGGGCGCAGTAGAGGGTGTGTCAGTCAAAGTCAGGTGGCGCAGTGCTAGTTTGGTGTCCAAACCAAATAACCCAATACCACACTAGTTTCTCACACTGGCCAGACCACATATTTGCACAGATACATGGGTGCCATTGCCAATGCATTTGAGGACCTTGATACTCCAGAATATTTCATAATGAATTACTTAAGAAAAGACTAAGAGGAGATGATTGCACTTATACTGCACACTTTTCTAGACCTAGTGCTATTAATATCCCCCCGGGAGACTTGGGCCTGCGGCAGGGATTGCCAGGGAATGAACTCATTTCACAAAGTGCTTGGTCATGCAACTAGTTTCATTTAGACAATTGTTCCCACTGTGCTCCCTCACCTACTGCTCCCTTGATAGAGGGAATTAAATGAAACGATCTCAACAAAACAGCTACACTGTTCATTCACTTAAGGCAATAGCCACAGTCAATTACACCAAACACTGTGGAGAAGCATAAGACACCACACAGAGGTGTCCACTAGGGTCACTGTTTGGTAATGCATCAATCAATCAATCAATCAATAAATCAATCAATCACTCACTCACTCCACCTCCCTTCCATCCATCCATCCATCCATTCCTGTTAAATGGAGACAATGGGTGTCAGGTTGGACACTCCAGTCATGTTATATTTACATTGAAAATCATTGCCATGTTATTTCATACTGTAGGTTTGGACAGGTTACATTAGTAATTAGAAAAGAACTAACTTACTTTCACTTACATTGTCAATTAAAGAAGGTCAGTGACAACATACCTTTTTAAGAAAACGGACGCCGTAGGTGAATATATATAGGTAAAATGTGAATCTCCACCTGTAATAACAACAAAGCACAACTTACAAGGTTTGCATTGTTGTTTAACAGTATATTGTATAGTAGTTCCCAATATGCAGGGAAGTAGTGTTATGGTAAGGTTGAAAGAACAACAAAATGCTTCATATGCTAAAGCCAACTTCAGCCATATTTACAGATCAATAGACCCTGTTCATACTTATATTTACTATATTTACATTAAATAAATTGTAATATTGCATACTGTGTTTTAATGCATTATAGTTCTGTCTTGTGCATTTCATTTGTCTGCTTGTGTTTCCTGTCCTGGGACTACAGATATAAATGGGCTCAAAGCTAATTCTGGTACCAATCCTAATTGTATGTGGTCCCTGGTAAAGGTCAACTCCTCAATTCACAGAGTAAACAATTCTGGGACTATTGTTACTAAATCAAAAAGTAATTTTAGCATGTTCAGCCCACACATTTTCTGGAGGAGTTATGATACCCAGTTTCTTTCTCCACAAAGAATAATATTTTTCTAAATATGTCAGATTATAATGAGACCCAAATTATATTTTCATCCAACAACGTGTTCCTGGGTGACCAGCAGGGTCTATAAAAAAAACTGGTAGGAGGAGACCATTTCTCCTACTGCCAGCGTAGATCTACTGGTGTGGGACAACCACACAATCACGCTGGCCTCAGATATCGCCTGCTGCCTGGCTGCAAACACTGCATATCAAACACAGGCCACTTTTGTTTGATTAGTTTCAAAGTTAGTTTCAAACTTGCTTACTGCTCCGCCACAGTATTGACATTTACAATACCATGATTGAAAAGTCATTTTAAACACACTGACTTTTGTTAAGATGAAAACACAGCTGCTAATGGGTAAATGTTTAGCATTTCAAAAATGATAAACAAATGGTCGAGTTTGACAAGCTTCTTGTTGAAGCTTGCTTGTGTGGCTTACATGCTGTCACAGAAGCGGGCCAATGTGCTGGGTTTCTCTTGGTTGCGGCGTTGTCTAAACCAGCGCTGGATGGTCCTCACATCCCAGTCGAGCTGTTTAGACAAGCCTTCCAACCTCTTCTCATCTGGGTGCTAGCAACACAATGCAAATTGTGGCACGTTATATTAACACACCACACCATACTGTTGTACAATACAACATCAAAAAAAATCAATGCTGGAAAGTAAACTCTTGCAGCACCTTGGTTATAGCAGTGAAGACCTTCTCCAGAATAGCATTGGGCTGTGCTTTCTGTGGTCCATTGGCTTGGATCTTTAATCCTATAGCACATGGTCTTGCAATAAACCTGCAATTCAACATGACACATTATTACTGTTTAGGCAACACTCAGGTAAGAAGATGGGGATTCAGAATGTCATCGCTATTACTACTATACTATGTATTGATTAGTTAATTGTTGGATATGTGTATTCCTAAAATTGACAACATTTCATTCCTTTTAGCCTATTATCTGATTTAAAAAAACAACAACACCTTTTTAAAAATGTAATGGTGGGCAGCCTTATCTTATTGTATTTTATATTGCATAGGCGAAAATAAGACTATATTTTACATAAACGGATACACATTTCAGAAGAAGCCCTGCGCTAAGCATGGATGGAATGAGCAGACAATAAACACATAAAATCCAGTTTTTAAAAGAAGAAATATACTATACCAATTGTAGTCCTATGCTGTTTCATGAGAGCTATTTGGACTGGGACGACATTTACTGGACACAACTGAGTTATTATGTGTGTTCAACTTTAAACTAGGTGCAATATACTGACAGGTTTATTAAATAAGGCCAGGATCACATCTACAGTCTAGTGATAATTGCTGTTTTTAATACTGTAGGCCTGCAGAAAATGGGATGATGATTCACAGCATATGACAAAGGACCACAGTCACACATCAGCATGGCTCTATAGACTATTAGAAATTCAGTATCCTATTATTTAGTTTACCTACACATTTAAATCACTTTTTTTTGTTTTTGCTTTACATCGGCTTAGGCGTAATACATTATTGTGATAGACCCACCTCTCAAAGACCAGCCGTATCATAAAGATGCAGAAGGCTAAAGGACACGCGAGATAAAGATCCTCGGCTTGCGGGAATGTAGCCTCATCTGTATTTTTTAAGTCTGCCCAGGTCACATTATGAGGGAGCCAAAATCTTTCGTTCCAAAACCAAGCCAAAATACCGGCCATCTCTGTTGAAGTCAGTTTGACCGGGTCGAAGGAGGAATTGATGCTCCACTGTGTCGTAAAGATATTCCTCAAGCAAGCAATGTATGTAGGTTTTGGTGACGAGCTCTGTTAGATCGCCGACAGTCTATTTCCCCTAGTTGTCCCAATGTAGGGAGGTAGACTCGATTAGATTCTCTGCAAATGATTGGCTCAGTGAAATGTCATTCATGATGCAATCGCGTAGCCAGCGATAAAGCCCCGCTAAAGTCTCTTTAGCACTTCACAATCAAGGTGCGACTATTTCTATTGCCCATCTACATCTGTTTATAAATTATCTCTGCTGTATATTTAGCATCTCCAGAGGCAAATGTAGTCTAATCGTTTACATGCATCGATGCATGACATTCCTACTGTTACCATCATAATTAATCTCTGAACAATTGGTAGGTCTCCAACACAACACCATGTAGACTATTTGCCTCATTAACTAGATATGGGAAAAATATTCAGTAATAACTTAAACCTACATCGTGAAAGACACAATCTTAATTAGCATTAATCATAGCATACATGAGGCGTTTACTATTCAAATATATATAGGCTAGCTATAGGCTATTAAATAAAATGCAGGCTACCGGTAATATGACTGACACCTTGAAAACCGCCAAACATTCGACCTTCGTTTTGAAGACATATGCTGCCACCTGCTGTTCACTGTGGTGTTCTTGCAGGGTGAAAGACTTTAAAATGTTGCGTTTACTGACTTTATCTTCACCGCTTTACAATTTGCCTGTTTGGTGACGAAGTAGCTTACGGGTAATGGAAAATCATATATAAAAAACATTTCAGAAATGTAAAAATCGATAAAGTTTCTTTAGTAAAAACACGATGATATTTAAGCAGGATAGGCTATACGCTATTCTACTTGCTCAGATCAATACTTTTAATTAAAACCGCAAACTAAATGTAACATAGTCGTCTAATTATTTATCTCAAAATAATCCATAGTTACGAATGTTGACTGATCGTTTTTCATCCTTGAATTTGCAAACGTCAAAGCATGGAACAGGCCACAAAGTGCGGTCCGTTATTTGCCGGGTGTTTTCCGGGCGGTAGTAGCACGCTGCTCTGCGACAGCAGCTGACAACTCTGTCAGGAGGCGAGGGAGAATTTTACTGTCTATCTGAGGTTGCTAACTAGCTCAGCATCATCATCATGGCGGAGCAAGGCGATTCCCCGGCTCCTGGCCAGAATCCGCAACCAGTGCTGACAACGAGCTGGCCAATTACCAGGGAGTCGTACGAGTTACAGGAAGTAATAGGTTAGTATCATTCGGAATGTTTAAGTCTGGTGATCTGGACATGAAGAGCCATGGTACGGCGAGTTATCATTTGTGAATGACGACGAGGGCCTACCGGCTTTTTCGTGTGCAACAGCGTCCTGCTTTGCGATGCGGATGTTAACATGCATATTTACCATACATGGGACACATCGCTCATCTTTAAAATAGGCTACCGTAGCTACTGTATATCTGGTTTCCGGCAGTAGGCTAATCTATTGTGATAACGATCAAAGACTGGCAGTAATGTCATAGTCCACCTTAATATCTTTGTTTAAGGACATATTTACTCTAGTGATGCCCATTTATGTCACTTGTTTATAACCTAATTCACGTGTTTAGACTACTGTAGGATTGATGTGCTCTGTACAGTAGGGTAGACTGGCCTACCGTACTGGTAAATGAGCCACCTCAACAACAAAAACAGTATAATAAAAACACCAACAAAATAAATTATGCTAATAGTAATTAATAGTAATAATAGCGACCCGACTCCAGATAAGCGGGAGAAGATGGAGATGGAGTAATTAATAGTAATAGTAATTATTTATATTATTAATATTTAATAATAACTCAATAAACATAATATATTGTCAATTGGAATAGTGGGCTATTTAAATGCAAGCAACTAGTACCAGTTAGCGTTTCAGATATTTTTTATATGTGAAATTTTCATCTTGTTTTTGTTGTTGTTGTTTTTAGTCTTTTTTTAAATCCTTTCCATGGCATTGAGGTTTTTAAGATTTTAATTTTGAAAACTGCCGTTATGTAGGCTATAGTTGAACAACAATGACTGTCTAGTTTAAAAGTGAAAAGTTAGCTCAATGTACCTTTGGTATCTGTATGTTATCTCGGCCCCTACTGGTGATATACTGTAGTGCTGTCCCAGACTACAAAAAAGCTATTTTGTAGAATCAATCAAACTTCCTGACAAAGGCAAACATCAAATTTACCTCTGATTAAATTCAACTGGCAGTCACATCTGCCAGTTTCAATATTACTTTGTGTGAATAAGATAGCAGCTAATGCCATCATTGCTGATAATGAATAGAACAACTATGCACCACTGAATGTTGTTAAGTTAGTCCTCTCTGCCTGTGCTAGTAATCAACTCACAAACAGTCTGATCTCTGATTATTATCTGTCACCAGCAGTTGGCAAGCTATGTGCTGTGTGTGAATGACTTCACCATTTCCTCAGTGGCTTGGTTTTTAATAATCACGTTAACACCTAATTTGAATGAAATGCTATCTTCTACGTATGCCATTGCGCTGTTATCCTTGTTGTCGCATATGATGGGTATAATTAACATTTAAAAAATAATAATCTATATTCAAGTTTGTAGCCTAATTGACTAATAGGCATACATGGTACAAGGTAAGTTTACACCTCAGGTGTTTGTTTCTGCCTTAGTGTTGAGGTATTTAACTATAAATAACATGAACACATTTGTTAATTGTTTTGTTGTGGCTGTGGTTCCAGGCAGTGGGGCCACAGCTGTTGTGCAGGCAGCGCTATGTACCCCGAGACAGGAGCGTGTGGCCATTAAGAGGATCAACCTGGAAAAATGCCAGACCAGCATGGATGAGCTATTGGTGAGTACAGCAATAATTAAGGGCTTTTTTCTCAGCCTCTGTCCTGTGTGTGTGTGTGTGTGTGTGTGTATCTGTCCCCTTTCAATCCTCTACTAATTGAGCTTTTTTGTTCTGATCAGCATTATTATTATTATTATTATTATTATTATTATTGCAAGTGGATGAATAGTGGGTATTTTGTAAATGCATTGCTCCCCAGCGGTCAGCAAAAATAGATTGTGTGTATGTGCAATGCTTTGTTTTTTTTCTTCAATGTACAAATGGTGTATAACAATGGATGTATTTGCATATATTCTTTCCAGGTGTTACAATGTCCTCAGTGTTATTTGTCTATGTACAGTATTATGTTGATCTGTGTATTGTGATCCATTAGACTATTGCGAGAAAGTTGATTTTGATGACGCCGCGCTTCCCTTTACCTTACTACCTATTTCCCTTTTTCATGTTATCTTGTTCTCTCTATGATAGAAAGAAATTCAAGCAATGAGCCAGTGCCACCATCCAAATGTTGTCACATACTACACCTCCTTTGTAGTGAAGGATGAACTTTGGTTAGTCATGAAGCTTCTGAGTGGTGGTAAGCATTTGCTGCCATATACACTATACTATCAAATACACAATGTCAGCCTTAATAATAAACAATAACTGCTCTTTAAATCATTGTATCATGCTAATGTATATTTTATTACAAACAATGTTTCGATATTTAGTTGACACCACAATGTTATAGTGTTATATAGCAGCAATAAACAATACATAATATTGTATCATAAATAATGCTTTGTTGCAATGATGCAAACAGTAGGTCTACTATTTTATGCTTCACAAATTCACAATAAGATGCAGATGAAAGATATATATGTATTCAGTACTATAATTTGAAGTCTCTGTTCCATTAATGGAAGATCAAACACTAGTCTGGTCTAATATAAATCAGGACCATGGCTCATGGACAACTAATGGCTCAAAGTGTCACGGGACACAGACCTTACACATTGAAGTGTTTAGCAGATGATTTGTGCTGTAAATCCACACTGTGCTTTTTTTCTTTGGTCTCTCCTTATAGGCTCTATGCTGGATATAATAAAGCACACTGGAAAAGAAGAGCACAAAAATGGAGTGTTAGATGAACCCATGATTTCCACCATATTGAAGGAAGTTCTAGAAGGCCTGGATTACTTGCATAGAAATGGACAGATTCACAGGTACTGTACAAGAACCTTTTAATAAATAACGGTACATTTTGAAGAACTACACAAACGGTATGTACAGCTGGGCTATATTTATTGGTGATAAATACTAAAATAGAAATTATTTATGCTGGTTAGTTTCTGTGAATAAGAAAGTATACCATAAATGCTGTAATGGAAGATTGCACTACCAGTACAAGTTGTGCTCTGTTAAACCTCCTGGATTTCAAGGTCATTGAGAGCCAAACGTAAACCTTTGGCCCCCTGGGCAGTGTTCCAGTTTGCCGCAAATGGAGAAACTAATTTGCACACAAAGATGGATCAATGCTGCTCCACATACAGTACTGGCCAGTAGTATGACTGTGTGCTTTTGTGCTTGGGTGATCTTAGGGATGTCAAGGCTGGTAATATTCTACTGGGAGAAGATGGATCTGTTCAAATAGCAGGTGTGTTGGGAATAACTACCACCCTTTGTCTTCATATACTGTAGGAGTACAATATTGTGTTTTAAAGATTGTGTAATGCAAATACAGAGATTTACTTGGAAATACTTTATATATGTTAGAAATCCATTGCTTTAAACATGTGAAAACACTGTTAACTATGTAGTATTATAATGTAGAGTTAGACCATTAAACTGTATTTCATCATTTCTCTGTTCAGGGTTTTTTGGGAGGGCCAGAACCGGGACTAGATACGTAGCTGGTCCGCCAATTTGCTTACCCCTCCCCGTAACACCACGAGGATATAAAGCGTAGCGAGCGTTCGAATCAGATCGGTATTTATCCTGCTCAAATGCAAATGATTAGACTAATAAATGTACTGTCCTTTAACAGCCTAAAAGTCCATAGCTAAATCACTTACTGTACTTTAACAGCCTACAGTATGGTAGCTACAGTATGCCTTCATTGGAGAAATAAGCACACAATGTGGTTCAGAGTGAATGTGTATTATTTGAAAGCTACAAGTTCAGTAGCCTAGACTACCTGCTAACGCCCGGCTGCCAAATCCAGTCGGCATTCTCATGTTCAAATTAGGGCTAGGCGATATGGACCAAAAATCATATGCCGATATATTTAGGTTGAATGCCAATACACTATATATATCGGTACTTTCTCTAAAGTGGGTTAAATGTTCTTGAGGAGAAAAAAACTGGGAAAAAAATTGTAGACTTAATTGTAGTTGTATATGGTTAAATCCATAGCAGAGAGGTTGTGAATGTTGCAGCTATAATCCACATTTGTTTTTCATTACAGGGTACCTTGTAATACTAGCTGGCTACCTATATCTGTTTGTCAGAAATGGAAATTGAGCATGTGACTCAGTATCTTCTCTCTCATTGCCTACTCTGAAAAAAGGTGTGAATTTAACTATATCGATATAAACAATATTGTCAAATTTGATATCTATTTTGAAAATAAACCGATATAAATTAAATATCGATATATCGTCCAGCCCTAGTTCAAATTCAGATTTTCCAATCAATGTTCAGCTGAGGATACCTTTTTGGCACAACACCGCAGTACAGAGTTTACTGTAGAACACGCAATAGGTGTGGTTACAGCACTTTCTGCTGACACACCCCCAGCAATTGAGAGCACAGAGCAGATAATGATTGTTATATTTTTATGCTTTTGAAACGTCATTTTATATACTTGCCGACTTGTTTATTAATTCAAATTTGGCTGGGTGGTTAATATGACCTTTTTCTGTGGTGTGACAAACTCAAAACACAAATGTATGTCTGCTTTACA
>JAODTR010003409.1:0-12804 GCA_025399935.1 Amblyopsis rosae
AAACTAGGGTTGTTGGGCTTTTGACACGTTATGTTCTATATGTCTATTGTAAAAATGTTGTCTTTATATTTATATATCTCCATTTTTTTTATGTGAAGCACTTTGTGATTTTATCTGTGAAAGGTGCTATATAAATACATTTTACTTACTTGATACGTAAACATACGTTTATATGCATTATAACGCATTCAAACACACAAGACCAGAGTACTGGCAAAATTCATATATGTACAGTATTAGTACAGTCTACATTGCATGCCTATGTAATGTATAGTACAAGCAGTTTCACTTCTGTTCTCCTCCACCTGAGGTCACTGCTATCTCATGTTCCTCATCCCCTCCTCCCATTCTCTCTTACTCACTCACCCCTCTTACCCCCCCTCCTCCGCACTCACTTTATTCTCTCCCTCCCACCTCCTTTTTAAAATCTGTTTTCGTCCTCTTTGTCAAAATATTAGACCTGTTTAAATCGGCAATATCGATGATTGTGTTTTCTCCTAGCCCAATGCCCTCTGTACACCTCCATCGCCTTGTCTTCATGTGATGTGATTTGTCTGATTAACACACACACACACACACACACACAAAATAAGAGCAAGGTAATGTGCACACACTACGGGACATAAACATCTATTTCTGGGCTGTGTGGTGGCATTATATGTGTAACTGAACACCACACACCACGCCAGCGCTGGTGCTCATGTGTTCGTTTAATGAGCTCCAACAATACACATACTCGGCAGAGTGGCGTGCGGTCTAGCCCCAGGGGAGCCCTTCATTATGATCCCCTTACATACAGATTGTGTTGCTTAATAGTGGCCATGGAAGCGTTTCTGCGTGTGTGTGTGTGACTATTTGCGCCTGAGGTCATTCTGCTTGTTCATTTGACAGAGCTACATTGTAGAAAGTGTGGATTTGAGGCATAAGGTGCAGGTTTGAGTTTTTCTCGCGCTCTCTCTCTCCAGGCTTTTGCCTGTTTGTCTCCTCGTCAGCAACCATGGCTGTGTGGATTCATTTCATCTCACTCCCGGCTTTCTCCCTTCTCTCTGTCTGACTCTACCTGGGGTCAGAGCCAGTCTGAGCCCTACGTTCTAAATGCTAAGTGAATGAATGACATCGCTTAACAACTTGTTAGGCGTTCTTTTAATAGAAAATGGAATTCAGAACGTCTGCGTTGGAGTACTGCTGTTTACGCTGGGTGTCACAGAATGAATAGCAGTTGAGATTGGAGAGTGGACACTGTCCGAAAGGTCACGAGGCAACGCTGAAGCGTAAGCTAAGAGTGTGTCAGAGCACCGCCACTTTTTAGCATTTGTTTACTTGGTGGTGATCCCACATACTGTACATCTGCTCAGTCTGTACGCCTTGGACCAAGAAACGACGCCATGCGTGCAAGATATGCAATTTTTCTTTAAAAGGAAATGGGTAGCAAATAGCAATTATGTCCGGCAATCAGAATACTATGAAATCTACTTCAGAAAACTAAACCCAGCGCTTGCATTTGATGAAATAGAACTTGCATGGCAAAGCTCAAATATTTAAAGTTAACTGGTACTTGAAATCTTGTCAAAGTATCAAAATGTAATAAAAAAAAGTGTGATTTTTTTTTTTGGTAAATTATTAAGATACATACATACATACACTTAATTAATAAAAAATATACTGTTATTCTGGTGATATGTGAGACAAGCATCATAGACTTTGTTTGATTGACAGCTCTATAAACTGCTAGCTGAGAGATTAGTCTCTAGAATGTCAGAAGTGAACATTGTTACAAGGCATTAAATGGCAATGTTTTATTCTTCAACTACCTGGAGTATTATGTCAGATTTATTGTGAGATAAGGCCTACATTCAGCTTTGGACATCCTTAGAAGCTAGTTAGCCAAGCTGTGAAACTAGCAGCATGATCCACTGCATAGGTCTATTTGTGGTCATCTTTAACCAATAATATAACATGTACCAACTACATAGATAATGCCAGAAAAAATCTCTACCTACTGTATGACAACACGCAAATATTGTCACTGAGAAATACATGATTACATTACATTATTATTACAATTGAAATAAATGTTTATGGTAATTTTTTGACCAAATTAATTATTTTGTAAATTTCTCAACTAAAATATATTTTAGAGTATGTATCTATTTCTGTCCTTTTAATAACTAATCATATGTATATATGTTTATATATGTGTGTGTGTGTGTGTGTGTATATATATGCGTGTGTGTGTGTGTCTGAATTGAAATATCATGATCTGTCACTCTGGAGTCCCATAACTAGTTCAAACAAAGGTTAATGTGTTCGGAGAAGAGCTGGAAGAAAACTGAATAGCTTTGTCTGTCCCATGCAAAGGCTAGAATTAATTTAACTTAATATCCAGGAGCCAAGTAGTTCCTGGTAGTTTCCGATTGCTTAAACCGCAAAAGGCCAGCTGGCCTCTATTGCAGGAGTGCTGGTGTATTTGTGGATACTGCTGTTGGCTTCCATTTACCCCCGTTTTAATCGTCACATTTGAACTCTAAATTAATATCAAGATTTAAGAGTCATTTTTCTTTTTATAATTCTAACGTGCCCCAGCTAATACTTTGTTAGCAATGTAAATCCTCTCCCACACCTCTCAGCACAGCCGCTTCATCTTTAGGGTGTGTATGTGTGTCAATGTGCATGTGTTTAGTGTATTTATTGATTGGATGAGCTCTCATCTTTCTCTCACTCTTGTTCTAAGTTGAGGTATCACCCCCTCCTCTATGAGAATACCTCAGGCCAGTGGACACAGTGATTCCTTGCCCCAAGCAAGGGTTAACTTGAGAGGGCTTAGAAGGGGATGACAGGCCCTTGGCCTCTGTTCTTTTGATCAGATTTGCCAAGTTAAGATTGGAATGACCCCTGTTAGCTGTTCACCCCTTTGTGTGTATCTGTTCTGTGTGTAGTAGTAGCACTGCACGTGTCTGTCTTACAGTATTTAACTGCTTGTGTTTGCGTGTCTGTCCTCCTCGCAGAAGAGTTTTGCCAGCACAAGTGTGCGAGCTGCTCTCCGAACTCTGCCCTTTGTCGGGGGAACCATTTGTTTTGGCCCTCCTCTGCCCTGGTATGTGTGGGTATTAAAGTGCACGATGGGTATTAACTGGAAGGTGAAGGTTTAGGATTACACAGCCGAGGGTCCACTGCATGTCGATGCACCCCGCTTCCCCCCCCCCCACTGCACATTGATTTATTTTGGGTTCTTTTGTATGTTCGCCAGAGAACAGTTGGAAACATACAAGAAGGGACATAAAACATTGAGAACGCAGTGTAGATGAAACATGCCTGTCATGCCAGGGATCCATCCAGGGCCAGCGCAGGGTGGGTGATGCCCATCCTAGATTAAGCTTTGTCCACCCTGTTAAAAATAAAACCCAGTGATTTTTTTTTTCTTTTTTTTTTTCTCTCCTCTCTCCCCCCTATGCTTCTTGCTCCATATCTTGTGCATTCTGACTGAGCCAAACAGCTTGGCTAAATAAATGTCTAGTTAATTTATGATCGGTTGGAAGGACACAATATAAGCTCTGACGAGTCGACGGGAAATGTGCCTGGGAGTTGCCCACTGATATTTGAAAAAAATCTAGATAAATATTATTTATTTGATGCAAAAAAAAAAAAAAAAAGATATCTTAGCAGGGCTTTGCAATGCATGGCATTTAGATGTTATCTAGATCTTTTTTAGATGAACCCCTGGATTCTGATGAGCTTGAGCTTTACTGTATTTGGCTGTTGATCTTAACAGTGTGGTTCAAATCTGTGTCATGCATCTTGAGGAAAGGTTTCTCTCAACTTTTTATTTTAACAATATTGGAGAATGTGTGGTTTTCATCAGGATCACTCTGGCTCTAATGAAGCCCATCAACTGGTCTTTAGACCTTGGCCGTGTCTGCTGCCGCTAATCGAGTGATGTTAACAGCACCGCGGGTCATTAGAAGCTGCTGATTGTTACGCAGCGGAACGCAGATTAGTTTGACCTCTGACCCTTGTGCAGAGTGACAGCCCTTAGCAGGTGTATCTGTGTGTTGGAGTGTTGCATATCTCAGGGTAGAGGGTGGACTCCTCGAAGCTATTCTGCTGTAACCGAGTCTCTGTCCTTGCATTTAAAAACAGGCTGGCAGTAGCGCGTAGCTGACATTATTGGGTGGCATGCAGTGTGAAAGGGGGAGCCAAACTGGGGTGACAGAAGTCGGGTTGGGTTAAACTTACACGTGTGTGCGTGCCATTCTTGCGTTAGCGTCTAATGAAGTCTAGGTAAATATTATTGCCCTCTGTGTCCATTGCATAGCTTCTATATCAGCCCTGCAATTTTCAGAATTAAAAGTAATTTGATCTGACTGCAAATTAGTGTAAAGCCGCCTTACCCTGTGTATTGTATGTTTACATAACCGTGTTTGAGTAAATACTAGGGTTAGGGTTAGGTTACCGTTTTGTGGGTAATCTTTACATTACCCACAACATGAGCAACTCTGTGCGTCTGCATCTGCATGTTGTCAAGGGAAGGCACGGTCTAGATATTTCCACAGTCTGTGTGTGTCCTCTTTTAAGTGCTGGCTTTACTCCTGTTATGAGGGGACTTAACAAATAGTCACATGGGACCAGTGCTTCTATTTCAGCTCCATACGCCTGTTTGAGAGATGGAACATGGGGGCAGAATCTGAATTGCAACTCTAGTAATGCACTAATGAGGCCATGTGAGACTGGACTAATGGCGGGATTAGGATTGATAATGGATTGACCTAATTTATGGCTATCGAAGTTACTTATAAGGTGGTGGTGGTGGTAGTAGTAGGATTAATTATCCAAACAAAAATGACAGAGGTTCAGCACCTTTTTTAAATACTTTTCTCTGGAATAAAGTTTTAAAATTTTTTAAAAATGGTTTGTAAATATCAAATTAAATTTTTATTTTGATGCTGAAAGATAGTTCCTTCCATTGAATGCTATTTCATATTCTTAATGGAAGTTGTCAGCAAAGTGTATGATTATATTAAATCGTCTTGAACTAATTTGTTAGCATTACCGAAGGTCATTAGGCTGAACATTTTTGCGCATCTCTATCGTATCATAACAGCCTGTGTTCTGTGCTAACGTTTATCTTCATGACGGCATTATTCAGCATCTGGGGGTGAACTTCTGTAGCTGTACTGGGGAGAATGCAATGGCACACTAACTAGTGCCTTTTCCATTCACTCTTAACACTGGTTGTAATTGATTGGACCTGGGTACATTGTTGTCGTTGCAGAGCTATTTTAGATGCACGCCAGCGTATGTGATATGAGTCGGTTGTATTTAGTCAGTCCGAGCTGTGCAACAGATTGACCCTGTGAAGACATGAGAACACAGCAATGGCATCTGCCAAGCACAGGTGCGTGCGTACAAAATAATTTCAGTGTCTTGCACATTGGCAATTTTGGCAAGTGCACACAACAGTGCATCATTGTAGCGTAATATGGCTGGTAGTTTTCATACATGCGCATCTGTGTGTAAGATTGAACACGCACGCACGCACTCACACACGCTGTTACAAAACCCGTCTGTGTGTCATGGGTAACCAGTAGTAGCCGCCACAAGTCTGACAGTGGCTCGTTCGTTCACAGGTGCTATTTCAGGCGGTTGACTGTCATCCCCAAAATGCTTTTCGGCTGAGCGCTTATCAAAACAATCGTCACCGGAGCCCCTCGCTCTTTTTACAAGGGCCCTCCGAGGTTTAACATGCCGCCTCTGATCCACTGATCACCAATTTGGAACGTGGTGAGGGGGGGAATTGATGTGGCTATGCTGGGGTAATGGTGTGGTTGCTTGGAAAATGTTGCGGGCAGCGGGGGCGGCGGCCTGGGATGTCCTCTGAGAGACTGGGCAACTGTCTCATTTGTCTGTTTGTCTTTCATCCTGTCGTTGTGTGTGTGTGTGTGTGCTTGTCTTCCTGTCAGTCTGCCAGCCGTCCATCTATTCCTATTAGTCATTGCTGCAGGCAGGTCAATAAAAAGCACAATCCTTCTTTTAACATGACGATGTGACTTAAAACAAAAGACCTGTTGGAGAGTAGGCAGGGGATCTGGATTGAAATAAAAGGCACAAGAGAGAGACAAGACAACAGGACAAATACACCACGAAGAGATAAGGCCAACAAATAGCAGAACAGCAGCTGCTAACAAGAAAACATCGCATCAAGGCAGAGCCACTTGTCAATTAGCATGACAAGCTAAAATAATAGGCCCCGCTAATGGGCACAAGTCGTGTACAGACACACAGGTGCACACTAGCACTAGAAATGAGGCAAGTGAAAGTGTTCAGAAAAACAAGAATGTGGATAAGTCGGGGTGGAACAGTTGAGGAAAGATCAGAGTGTATTACAACAATAGTCCTGAAATAATTCAGCATATCCTTCCAAAAAGGTCAGCATTAGAATCTTGGCTTGATCTTCATACAATGAGATCAGTTGCTCTCTACTAATTTATTGCATGCTAATTCCATCACACTTATTTACCACACTCAACGCTTTAGTGTTTCATTTTTTTCCCCCTTCTTTCCTCCTCCTTGCTTTGATACATATTGTGTCTTGTTTCTGTTGTCCTCCCTCCAGTCGGCCCCTATCCCTCTCTCTGTGCATCCCACTGGTTCTATGATCTGTACAACTGCTCTGTAGTTTGACCTTCAACCCCTGCTTCAGCCCAGAGAGAGTGAGAGCAATCTTACCCACAATGCTCTTGCTCTGCGGGAGAGCGGCCAGCAGCACGCCGCTGCTGCTGCTGCTCAATTAATGACCCGTCTAATTATACGGTGAGCGGAGTGGAAGCACAAGGCTCTGACAAAAGGGCAGGTGTCTCCTGTAATGAAGTGATTCTTTACACTGTAGCAAAAGCAACTGAGAAACGGCGAGAGGAACTGATAATTACGTTTAACTTTTGAGCTGTAGATGGGGGGGGGCATTTAGAGGACGGGACAGGCGAGGACAACGCGTGAGGGGTGTGAGCAACAAAGCGAGGATTGACCTTGGCCGTTTTGAAGTTTGAAGACAGCGTGTTATTAAAGCTTCTTCCCTTATCAGCTCGGGCATGGAGAATAGACCCTGAGAGCCACAGAAATGTTTTGAGCCTTCCCGTTGGGATTTACAAACTTAAGAGCACGACAAACAGAAGTATTTCTTGCCATGTTATGGTGGTTTGTGGCAGACAAATTAATCCATTACACAATATAAAATAGTCTTTAAATGCCATCTCCTCTATGATGAGTGACCCTCCCCACTTATAAATGACAAACGCACACCAGTAAATAACATGCAGTCAAATTAGCAGTTTAAGTTAATTGAAGTACACATAATGTATATAATCGGTAGAAACAAAGTTTGGACCTGAATTGTGTTTCCTTGATGTTCTATGTAAACAACTTGATTTTTATGTTATGCTTTTATTTCATTTCTGCTCTTTTATGCTGTTGTTTAGGATCTTGGCCTTATTAATCTGAGGCTTGTTTTTATTACGCAGTGGAAGCACAGAGGTCTATATTGTGTAAAGGTAGTATAATGTGACAGGTTAGACCCCATGCCCTTCACACCATCCTGCTTTTTCAGTTGTCTGCTTTGGCTTCGAGTGGCACGCACGGTGTTGAGTAGTTGCTGAAGGAACGACGCGCGCGCACACACACACGCATTCTCCAGGTCTCTGTGTTTGGATAGCCGCCTTTACAGTATGCATTTGTTTGACGTGCGCACTTTTCCGTCTCTCGGGCGCGCGCACATTCCAGAGTCACGGTCAAACGACTTGTCTTTCACGAGTCCTCATTCCTTCAAGCAGTCCGTCACGCTGTAACTGACAGCATATGGAAAACCTGTCTAAATGAGTCCGCTCATCAATTACGTCAACGCATTCGCACCTCCATCTGGCCCCCTCCCTTCTCCCGCTTCCCTTCCCCTTCAGCTATGTCGATCCCACATCTCTCCACTTGTCACTTCCCGTCCTCCTATTCCCGGTGTCTCTCGCGTGCTTTCATCACACCTGGAAGTGTTCCCGCGACCGCGTAGTGCTCACCGCAGCCGTCTGGTTGTAAACGCACGGAGGGACGGCTGCACGCGAGCGCGGCAGCGGTGCTACACGGTGGCACTGCTATAGAGCATAGCGTCACCGCCAGAGGTGCTGATTTTCGTCCACCACATCATCCCAGGCTATGCTTGTATGAAGCTGCTTTTGTCAGAAGCTTGTTCTGTTAGACCTTGTCTGCTCCTGCTACTATAGCTAAGTGTTAATATAGTAAGTGTGACGAGAGCAAAGGACGGTGTCTTTCTAATGCAGGCTAGGCTTTCTGTTAAGAAACCTCTCTGTATACTAGACTCCACAATCTTATTTCTTCACCCTCCTCCTTTCCTCCCCTGCACAAACTAGCAATAATGTGTGTGTGTGTGTGTGTGCTTGCATGCGTGTGCGGAGACCTTGACCTTCACTGTAGTCTCTAATGGAGGAGGCTGTTCTGTAATGACTCAAACTCCCTCTAACGTACAGTGGTATGTAGCAGTCCATAAAGCATACTTAAGTCCTTCTCTGGTTTCAGGGAGTGGACACCCCCTCTCTCCCCCCCTCCTTCCCCAGCCAGACCCACCTCCTGCTGCTCGCACTCTGAAATAGCCACGTCCTTGTCCCCGGCGGTGTGTTGCATTGGTGTGTGTGTGTGTTTATATGTGGCAGTGGTTGATTGAGGAGCAGATTGCTGGTGACAGATCACACCGCGTTCCGTCCCCTCTAACCCCTCCTCCCCCACCCCAGATTAGCCACCCCGATCCCCCTGCCCCCCCAATCTTTTGAGTCCCCCACCTGTTAGGATCCCTCACACACACACACACACACTGGACAGCCCACATTAACAGTTCTTATTTGTCCGTCACTCACCCTGTAGGTGATAAAGGCCATTAAGAGTCATTAAGGCGTGTGTGCCGTGTTTGCATTTGTGCGTGTGTTGCCCAGTATGTGTGTGGGATGAAAGTCCTGTCACAGCACGGCCTCTAATTGCACTCTTAGCCAATTATCCCCCATTTAATAGCAAGTCACCTGCTCTGTTCCTCTGTCTACATAGGCGCACGCACGCACACACACACACACACAGACTAATTGTCATAAACCTGGGAAGGCAATTGCTTTAAGATGTGTAATAATTATTATTTGTTGTGTGATGTTTATTTACTTGTTTAGCATTCTTGTGTTTGCGAGTGCATTACATTTATTTTCTCTTACCTGCAGCGGTGTCACTTATAATGTTCTGCTCTCTCCTCCAGATTCTGATGCATACCAAAGACTTGGTTCAAAAGGTGGGTTGATAATGCTCAGAAATCACTTATCCTTTGCTACTAGTGGGATTAGCTAGGGGGACACTGGGCAACATGGTGGCCCAGTGGATAGCACTGTGGTCTAACAGCAAGAAGGTCCCGGGTTCGGACCCCGGTCGTCCCGGCCTTTCTGTGTGGGTTTTGCATGTTCTCCCCGTGTCTGCGTGGGTTTTCTCCGGGTGCTCTGGTTTCCCCTACTATCAAAAAACAGGTTCACCCTCCAATCAGTGCCAACTGACCAGTGAGAGTCAAAGTTGGTCCCCAGGCGCTGCACAGTGGCTGCCCACCCATCCCTTGAGGGATGGGTTGAATGCAGAGGATAATTTTCGCTACATGTATTTGTATGTGACAATAAAAAGCACCTTAAAAACCTTAGTGAGGGTTTGGTAGTGTGCTGCGTTACTGTTACTGCCATGTTATTTCCCATGCACGCCAGATGAATCTGGAAGTGATTTACGGTGACACTGACTCCATCATGATCAACACCAACAGCAAAGTTCTGGAGGAGGTTTTCAAGCTAGGCAACAAGGTACATCACTGACTTTAATATTTATCTGTAATTTTTTTTTTTGTAACCAATGCCAGGATATACTGTGTGTGTGTGTGTACAAACACACCTTTCATATCTCACTTTTTTTATATGAGAGAGAGACTGATATATGTTCATTCTTCTTTTGTTTCTTTTTTAAAATTTGTATTTTTACATGGATATGTAGTAGGTGAATGTAGTTGCAGGACCTCATATAAGATTTACTGATGTGAAACTTGACGTCGTAGCTGTATTTTAGTTGAACACTATGTTAGACTACATTATGCTAATCTATCTGCTAACTCTACTTCCAGGTGAAGGCAGAAGTAAATAAGATGTACAAACTGCTGGAGATTGACATTGACGGCGTGTTTAAATCTCTGCTGCTGCTAAAAAAGAAGAAGTACGCCGCCCTGGTGGTGGAAAACCATGGTGAAGGGCGCTACAGCACCAAGCAGGAGCTCAAAGGCCTGGACATTGTGCGCAGGGACTGGTGTGACCTGGCCAAAGAGTGTGGCAAGTATGTCAGTTTGGCTAAAAGCCAGGGTGGGCTTTCTCTCAAAAGGTCTCCACGTACCCAGAAATGATTGTCCTTTTGCCGCCTCCTCGCTCCATTACTTCCCTTTACATACCTCAGTTAAATTAAACATTAAGCTAATTAAGTTTCTATTTTGCAGTCTCTTGTTTTGGTCAAGGTATATCTGTACAGACTACTGTATTTCTATTTCAAGGTATACCTGTACAGAAAATGCATGAGGAGCAATTCTTCTTAAAAACATTTTTTTTTTTTATAGAAGGGGCTCTGCAGTGTTGTCTAAATGTGTATACAAGGCACACAATCGGACAAAAGAGTGCACACACAGGTGCGCAAACTCATGCAATTGTGTGTAAGTGTTTATGGAAAAACGCCTTAGCTCACCTTACTCCCTTGGGTCCGAAATTACACACCGAGTGGGCTAACTACTCTTTTCATAAACAAATCATTATTGAGGTTGCAACTGTAGGACATTATTGGCAGGCAAACCAACACAATTAAATTGGCTGTAATAATACAATGAACAGGCAAAACATTTTTTATTTAGTAAGGATTGTAATAAACTGTTCCTCCTATGTTTAGCGTTACATCTGTGATACTGTAGTTTCCGTCGTTTTGACTTGGAGTAGAGGAGAATATATTCACCATGTCTTCCTGTACTCCTCTTCCTTTTTTAATTCCCCCCCCCCCAACCCCCCGGTTTCCTTCTCCTCCCGGTGTCAGCTATGTGATTGGACAGATCTTGTCGGACCAGAGCCGCGATGTGATCGTGGAGAACATCCAGAAACACCTGGTGGAGGTCGGGGACAAGGTCAGCCGCGGTGACGTACCCCTCCACCAGTATAAGATACACAAGGTGAGGAGGCCGCTGTGTGCTGCTACAGTAGCTGAACGCAGGGCATCTTGCTCTGTGGGTTGGGACGGAGCACTTCTCTATGGGGTCAAAGGTCAATTGAGATTGCCTCTGTAATTTTTTAACAGCAGCACACAAACTGAATAGAAACATGTTGAGCATCATACGGTTTGTATTTGATTAGTCCCCAAAGGGAAATTCGGGACACAAAGCGTGTATATGTTCCCCCCCCCCCCCCACAGGCTCTGACCAAGGACCCTCAGGACTACCCAGATAAGAAGAGCTTGCCACACGTCCACGTGGCCTTGTGGGTCAACTCCCAGAGCGGACGGCGAGTAAAAGCTGGCGACACGGTCTCCTACGTCATCTGTCAGGTGCGTGCGCTGTCTGTCCATGGTGCACAATAGCGTGCATGAATGTTGTGTGATGTGATGGCTTCATTCTTGTACATGGTGTGTTCATAAAGTAATTGGCACGGTCAAAGCTGAGCTTTGCCAGAATGTTTACTGTGCCCTGCATTGTGACCAATGCTACAGTGTACGGTACATCGCTTGTTTTCATTTTGTTCAAGGGAGTGCATATTACATTGAATTTGAGTGCATTATTAAGCATCCAAAAACCACTTGAGTAGAAGATAAATGTTCAGTGCTATTCAAAACCCCAGATCAAAAGCGGCTCGTTTTTCCCGTAAGACCACTTGCGTACAAACCCTCTTGATTAACTGATCACTCTGACTACGCCTATGTCATTTTTGGTGCATCTGTTGGAGTGAGACAAATCGCACCTTCTTTGTGATCGGTGTGTGTGTGGGTACTGCAGATAGATATGCAGCAGTTGCTTTCATGGACTTCCCTTTATGGGCATTTCAAGCAAAGCTCTGCTTTCCACTCTGGTCCCTGCAGGACGGTTCCACGCTAGCGGCCAGTCAGCGGGCGTATGCTCTGGAGCAGCTCCAGAAGCAGGAGGGCCTCAGCCTGGACACCCAGTACTACCTGGGGCAGCAGGTCCACCCTGTGGTGGCCCGCATATGTGACCCCATCGAGGGCATCGATGCCGTGCTCATAGCCACATGGCTAGGTGAGATGAAATACAGGGGAGGGGGTCACACACTATGAACCAGCCACGGTAATAGAGCTGCATTTAAATAGTTTTATATTAGATTACTAGATTTAATATATGATACATTATTTATTGGCTCACACTTCACACATAAGATACCATCACCTTTGGTCACTTTTGGCGGTTTTTATAGGAGTGCGTGCTGTCAGCCATAAACTTTATTAAATCTTTTAAGGACAAAAATGAAAGAAAAAAAAAACAAAGGAGTCTAATGTCCCCCCCCCCTGTAACGCCGTGCTGGTGCGGCGAGTGGAAAAGAACGAAAAGGAGAAACACAGAGTGCCGAACGTGCAACGAGCCACCCGGCTCAACGTTTAATAATAACTTAAACTGAAATAAACTCAACAGTGTAAATAAACTTAAACAAAACAGGCGTGCACAGTCACGTACTGTACCACGCTAACAGCGGATAGGAAAGGTGCCCAAAA
>JAODTR010003410.1:0-12804 GCA_025399935.1 Amblyopsis rosae
GGCCTGTGTAGGGGTGTGTGTCTAGGGCCTGTGTAGGGAGGTGTGTCTAGGGCCTGTGTAGGGGGTGTGTCTAGGGCCTGTGTAGGGGTGTGTGTCTAGGGCCTGTGTAGGGAGGTGTGTCTAGGGCCTGTGTAGGGGGTGTGTCTAGGGCGCCACGGCCCGCACATTCTCACGTTAATTTTGATACATCACACTGTGTGGGTGAAAATCAGCATATGCAAACTTTTCGTGCGTAAGCAATGGTCATACATGAGGCCTCTGGCCGAATACTCCTAATAGTTCAGGTCCATCTGCTACAGCTGTTTCTGCTACATTTATCACTTAACATTGTACACCGTGTTCAGCAGATGCTTACAAGAACTTTTATAATTGGTGTGTGTGCCTGTGTGTTTGTGTGTGTGTGCGTGTATGTGTGTGTGTGTGTGTTTATGAGATTATATTATTTGCCACGGCTCAAGCTTTGTTTGTCCTCTGGAAGGCACATCAAGTCCTGCATGTTTACATAAGCATGTGTATGGGTAAGTAAGAGTGAGAGAGAGAGAGAGAATCTGATTGAAGCTTCAATAGTAACTGTTTAGTCTTTCTGAAATAGCTGAAGCAAAAGTGCAAAGCTCTGCATACGCGACAAGGCCTGAGCTTTTACGACCCTGCAGCTGAATACCAGGAGTCTCTAGCCCTGACCACACCGGGCCTGGAGACGCAAGTAAAACACTAATTGTCTCCAGTGGCTACAAGGAGAGATTCCCATTCAGCTTGAGTGTGTTTTCACAGCGACCATCTCCATATTGTGTTTGCTTCATTGGCTTCCAATAAGACACTGACCCATTAAGAAATGGAGTCCTCGTCTGTAAGACCAAGTGCATTGTGGGATTACTAGGGACGTCACATGGATTTATGACATGGTGCTCAGCAGACACACACATGCACACAGACATGCACACACGCGCACACACACACATGCACACACGCGCGCGCACACACGCACACACATGCACACACAAACACACGTATACCTATACACAAAAGCACACACACACCTGCACATACACTGTATGCATACATGTCATTTTCTTGTAAAGATATCTAAAAGCTTCACATGCACACACACACAAGCACGCGCGTGCATGAATACACACACACACACACACACTGGGTGGGGTCTCAATGATTTACTTACAGGACAAGGGTCAACCCACAGGGAGTTGATTGTGTGTGTGTGTGTGTGTGTGTGTGTGTGTGTGACCATATTTCCTACAGCTGTTCCCCCTGTCCTTTGGTCTTAATTCCAACAGCAGGTGCTGGGCTGTTCCTGGCAACCCTCCATCTTATGCACACACGCACACACGCACGCACACACACACACACACACACCTTAACCAGATCAATACTGAAAAAGGACTACGAATAAAAATGAAGCATCGCTGAGTCATGACTATCTTACTGTACATTTCACTGAAAAGCTTCCACTCTCTTCTCAGATAAGTAGCTTTAGCTACATTTTAACAATGTAGGCTTTGAGCATATCTCCTGAGACACCATGGTAACCAGCCTGTCTCTCTCAGACGCACTGCTAAAAAGTCAAAAGCGACCCAGGGAACACAGGGGCTTCTTTGAGACCCTGTGTGTGCAGTAGAGGTGTGCGCACCATAGCGTTAGCTTGCTGCTCTGCGCTGTGTGTTGTGAACAGGCATGATGTAAGCCCCCATGAGCTGTAAATGAATAGCAATTATCTTCTCCTGAACGTGGCCTGTCGGCCCACATCTACTCCAGCTGCCCACACCAGCGTAAGAGTGGATGTGGCACTTTATCCTTTAATCTACTGGCATCTCTGTCTGTCTGTCTGTCTGTCTGTCCCTCTCTCCCCTTCTCTCTCTCTCTCTCCCTCTTCCTCTCTATCCTCGCTCTCTTTCTCTCTCTCTTTATCTATCTCCCTCCCTCTCTCTCCCCCTATCTCCCTATATGGCAGGGTGTATGGTCTTTTATTTCCGTCTACAGCAATCTTCATCTGAACCCAGTCCTGAGTGCGGTTCCACCCAACTGTGGCTCTAACAGTGGTGAACGTCTGACTCCTGGATGGTGTCAATCTAAGTAATCCGAATGAGTCTTTTATCATATCGTGGTGCCACCGACGCAGGCAAGAAGACAATGTGGTCACACATAAAGTGATAGACAAAGAAATAGAGAGAGAGAGAGAGAGAGAGAGAGAGAGAGAGAGAGACTTTTCCTGCCCCTCCACCTCGAAACCTTCCCCTCCTCTCTCCACCATTCAACCCCTCCCTCTCTCTCTCCCTCTCACTCCTCTCTCCACCATACAACCCCTCCCTATCTCTCTCTCTCTCTCTCTCTCTCTCTCTCACTCCCTCCTCTTGAACCAAGTCCATTATTCCTGGCTGCTCAGCCTCTGAGCACTTCAACAGCGCTCAGCTCCTGTGAAAAGTCTGTGTGCAAGTGTGTATGTGTGTGTGTGTGTGTGTGTGTGTGTTTTTAACATACGGTACGTGTGTGAACCGTGTCTGTGTGTGGGTTTAACATACGTGTGTAGAGCTGTGTGTTCTCCTGAGAGGTGCTGGAGGTTTCTGTTCCTCAGAGGTTCTAACTAGACGGGGAATAGATCGTCCCACAACGCTGTAACTTGTGCTGCAGCCGCTCAGGACGTTTCTGTCTGAAGAAGGACCGTCCTGCTCTGTTTCCCCGGGTAACGGGCCAGCTCCTGGAATTACAGAAGGTTTTTTTATTTAAATGTTTTACCCCAGCACAGCGAGGTGGATTTTTGCAGGAATGCGTACCTGTCTCATGTGTTTCTGTGGTTACAGTCCTGACTTCTGAAAGAGATTCCCAAAACCTACAAAAGCTTTTCTTTTTTTTTCTGATTCCTGATCCTGCTGTTTTGGACCATTTTAATTAAGGGGAATGCTCTCTGACTTATTGAAAATGACAAAACCCAATGCATTTGCGTGCTTTGTGGGCACATGTTAATCGTATGGGGGTGTGTTTAAGTTCTCTTATCTCCTGTGAGTAAACAACTTAGTGTGTTAAGGACTCCTAACGGGGAAAATATAGCCTCTGAAATCGTATTTCCTGAACTCTCACTGGACACCGGAAAGTGATGTATCCATGGAAACAGCCATTGCAGGTTGATATTGATCCTGTTTCGGAATGTTTCGGGAACACTTTCCAGAACTTAGTTGCCCTGGAAACAGAAGGACAGGTGAGTTCTGAGTGTGGTCCAATAAGAGGAAGACTGAATGCATCAATCTATCAATAATAGAGGTATAGGCAGTTATTTAACAATGTCTAGCAGATACATCTCTGAAAATGCATTTGTCTTATAGACGAAGATGTTGACGCACAAATATTTATTATTAATAACCTATAAACGGGGCTGAAGTTCTATTTTCTATTATCTTGTCGGAACCTCATGTCTTCTGGGCCAAGTGATCAGCGGTACTTTCTCGGCTGATTGGTGCAACTGGAACTTTTGGTTGAGTTTCAGAAGGGTCTATTTCACAGCGTGCTAGCTTACACAGTGACAGAGATGTGGAAGCAGGAGATAATTATATGCTACATAGCTTTGGCAACTGCATTTGTCTTTTGTGCTGTTCTACCTGTTGTGGTTTGACAACACAACGCACTCAAACGGTTGCGAGCTGAATGCAGCCCCGGCCCCTGCCACAGTTGTTACTATTGTTTCTCTCCCCTGAACGTCTGGTCTCATTCATCCCCTGGCTTGTAGGAGCGATCTAGAGAGAATCGTGCCCGGGCTGGGTGGCTGGCAGCGTGTCTTATTAAGATCCATGGCCACATGGCTGAGAGCCCAGCCAGTAGCAGAGTGTCTTAACCTTCAACTGTGTCATTCTCTCTCTCTCTCTCTCTCTCTCTCTCTCTCTCTCTCTCTCTCTCTCTCACTCTTGCTCTCTCTCTCACTCTCTGCCAGACTGAGCCAATGTCTCTCCTCCGCTCTCTGTCTCATATCACTCTTCCTTTCTTGTTTAAACCTCATGAAGATCAACAGCCACTTTTGGCTTGGCTTGGTGTGTGTGTGTGTGTGTGCGTGTGTGTG
The DNA here is from genome assembly GCA_025399935.1 of Amblyopsis rosae. Taxonomy (NCBI): domain Eukaryota; kingdom Metazoa; phylum Chordata; class Actinopteri; order Percopsiformes; family Amblyopsidae; genus Amblyopsis; species Amblyopsis rosae. Next base: position 4,061 of record JAODTR010003410.1, read on the forward strand.
CGTGTGTGTGTGTGTGTGTATGTGTGCGCGCGTAGGTGCACGCGTGCGTCTTGTTACTCTCCTGTCCTTGAGGCAGTAGCTATAGGATTACATTCCTATCTGTAGTTAAACGGGGAGCATGCAGACATCTTGCAGACTGACAAGATCCTCACGTCGTCTGAACAAAGTAATGTGTGTGATTTGTTCCTCTGTTTAGACAGCAGGAAATCACATCTTCACCACAGAGACGTATCACTGTACTTAAGTGAATACTGTACCTATATCAATGTCAGCTGAAATGATGGTTTAAAATGGCTTCACTCCCAAGCAGTGCTTATATCATCTGTACTGAGGCAGGTCAATTGTGCATTATTCATGCATAATTATGGCCCTATGGGGCAGCGTTGCGCAAACTCAGATCCATGTAAACACGTGCACGACACACAAATGTCCATGTACTGTACATGTGCAGCCATGTGTTTTCTCACAATCACTAATGCATACATTGGCAACACATTGGCGATATTGGCCGGTCCACACACTTGCCAGCACACACAACACAGATGTTAGAAAGTGTGTACTGTAGACTGCGTAGCTAGCTTGGCTAACCTCTGCACGCTATACAGCAAAATAGCTCAATTTTGCTAGTTTACTGTTCTCTCTGCACGTTGAGAAAATAATCTGATACTTCCACACAGCCCTGACTCTGTAAATAGGAACATAAGCAAAGCGGTGAACATCGCTCACATCAACAAAGCCGTAGTACTACACTTTGCTTCACAATGAGTTTCAATGTGTGGAGCGGCGCCGCAGAGGGACATTGTTTTGATTTGAGCTCAAAGTTAGCAAGAGCTCTAGAGCATTACTAACCCTGCCTATAAAAGATTAGTACTGGTTCTCTCAACTAAGGGCTTTCATGGCGACTGGCAGCACACATTAACTCTGCTCAGATATTATACACAGCAAAATGGAAGCATTCAGGCCCAGACTATAAATACTACAGACATTCTCCCTATACCTCTCCTCTTTAATTAGACACAGCTGATGCTAGGATGCTGAGAGGTTGCTCGGCTGCTTACTCTTCCAAAAGTTAATTAAACGACTTTGATTAATGGAGACGTTCTCCTCTTCCTCTCTTCCATCCATCCATCCCTCCATCTTTACAGGGAGGTGCAGAGTTGAGGCCAGAAATGCATTTCCTCAACAATCATCTCCTTTGTGTCTGCAATCCCCACCCCGCCTCATCCTTATCCCTTCCCTCCCCCCTGCAGCTCCCCCTGCAGGCGGGGGAGACAGACCGACAGCAGCGCTATAATAGGCTAACCCCCCCATACCCAACACGCTACTGTAAAGCCCTCATGCCTGCTTTCTGTATTGCTGTCTGTCAATCAAGCCCTGTGAATAAGTACTTAGTTAGTGAATGGTGGGGAGTGCCTTCGTGTCATTACACAATGTAACATTGATATGGATGGTATCTAATAGAGCTATATCTTTCTCTATCATCATATACCACTCATCTCTGTCCCTTTCTCTCACCCTCTCACTCTCTCTCTCTCTCTCACCCTATCTCTCCCTTTCTCTCTCTCTCTCTCTCTCTCTCTCTCTCTCTTTTCCTCTGTACACTGCAAACAATACCTTACTCAGAGTGATAATATTGTTTTTAGATTTAAAATCTACTTGGACTTGTTTCTAATATATATGGCTTATCTGGTGTGAAGTGAATTTCACTTACTGCACGGGCAGCTGGATGTGCTTGTTATAAGCATAAGCAAGCTTATAACTAATATGTTTGCACTTATATTTCAAAGGGCGTTTTTGCAGTGGAATTTTAATCCAGCAGGACAGTGCTCTGTGTGTATTGAAGATGAATGCAAGTGTCACAGGGCCTGATTGCTTTTATATTACGTGTGTGTGTGTGTGTGCGCGTGTGTGTGCGCGTGTGTGTGCGCGTGTGTGTGCGCGTGTGTGTGCGCGTGTGTGTGCGCGTGTGTGTGAGTGCACCTTGGAATTTACACTTGCATGGGTTCTCAGTGTGTTTGGTCAAAGCAAGGACAACAGCACTCTAGAAATAATGTGCTCTGGGACACACACACACACGCACACCTGCTATAAAAGGAATGACCGAACATTGTCCCCAAGTCTCCTGAAGCTGTGTGTGTGTGTGTGTGTGCTAGTGTGTGTGTGTGTGCGAGTGTGTGTGTCTTTGTGTGTGTGGGTGTGTCTGCATGTGCCTGTGTGTATCTGTCCCAGAGCTGTCTTCATTAAAGAGAGTGATATTGTCCTCCTCCAAATAATGGAATACTTCCACACACACACACACACACACACACACACGCACACACACACAGTACATTCAGAATCACAGACACGTAATATCACATATACGTTAACGTATGTAGGGCCAGTCGTAGTTTTCTAGTTGTTTTCAAGTGACCTTCATCACCTCTGGACCACGCCTTCATCACCCCTGGACCACGCCTTCATCACCCCTGGACCGCGCCTTCATCAACCCTGGACCGCACCTTCATCACCCCTGGACCGCACCTTCATCACTCCTGGACCACGCCCGTATAGCTAACAGTATGACACTGCCACCCACTAGGTTTACCAGCCTGAAACAACGATTTCCAAGATTCCAGAGACTGAGTCTCGAGGCGAGGTCAAACTGAAGTTTGCGAGATCAGAATGGTCTTGCAAGGCTATAATATCCTATGTGACAGGCAAGTAGAAGTCACACCTGATTGGATTAAACATGCAGAGGCTCTGATCAACAGACATTTTGTGTGTTAAATTCTGAGGCAGTGCCTTAGTTACGTTTGCCTACAGACATAGACAACAAACACCCTGTTATGTCGCCAGCTATGGAAGGGGCGGCTGTACTACGCAAATTAACATATGTTTGTTTTTCCATGTGGATCTGGTGTGTGTGTGTGTGTGTGTGTGTGTGTGCGTTGGATTGTTGGCTAATGTGTGTGTTTAGATACATATTTCCATGTTTATTACAGAACCCATGATTGGGTTCTGTAATGTGTACATGTACTTTTTACTTGTGTGCATGCGTGCGTGCGTGCGTGCGTGTAATGTGTACATGTACTTTTACTTTGTGTGTGTGTGTGTGTGCGTGCGTGTCTGTGTGTGCATGCATGCGTGCACCAGTGTGCAGGACTTGAACCCATGCAGTCAGGCCTAGCCAGAACACAGCGGCCCACTGTAGAGGCTGTCTGATGTGACGGAGGGATTGATAGAGAAGTGTTAGTCTGTTGGCTCTCCCTGCGAGCCTGGACACAGTGGGGGCTGTTGCTGCTTAAAGGCTCCATTGTTATTAAGGCTGGACGTACAGCAGTCCAAAGTCCTGAAAGAGGTGTGTGTGCGCGTGTGTTTGTGTGTGTCTGTATGTGTGTATACACACAAATGCACGCGCACACACACACACACACACACAAATGCACACACGTGTGTGTCTGTGTGTGAATGTGTGTCTGTGTGTGTGACAAGGCATTCCCACATATGTGCTATAGATACAGTGCTGCTTAGAGACTAGAGCGAACTGGGAAGACTGGCTTTTGTGCCGGGCGCACAGCTAATCCACCATATCTCTGTCGCACAGCGTGTGTGCATGTGTGTGTGTGTGTGTGTGTATCCGTGTGCGTGTGAGTGGGTTAGATGCCACTCGGTCAGACTGCTCTAATGTGACGAGATTATAGATTTTCTGGCATCTATCTGTCTCCCTGGCTTAAGATACCTCAAGATGGTGGGACGTTTGGGGTGGTGTGGGTTAATGTGAACCCATAAATCTGTAAAACTGATGAAAATCTCTCTCTCTCTCTCTCTCTGTCTCTCTGTCTCTCTCTCTGTGTCTCTGTTCAGGTTTCTCCTCCAGATGTGTTGTAAATGTTCGGCAGAACTATAGAGAGGAATATTCTAGAAGCTCCTATGAACGTCTGAACCACATCATCTGTCAACAGTTCAACTGTTTCCAACGGAAACCTCTGTGAGCAAGGGCTCACCAGAGCCCTGAGCTGCTGCTACACCTGACCAGTACCAGGACCAGTGCCAGGACCAGTACCAGGACCAGTGCCAGGACCAGTTCTGACTTGAACTAGCAGGCCTCCGCCCACGGCCAAGGAAAAACATCTGGATATTTAACGAGGTTTTACTAAATATTAACAACATTTAAATATGCATTTACAGTTCCAGTTTACATTAGATTTGGATGAAATACCAAGAAAGATGCATTAAGTTTCTACTTTTATGTTAACATAGCCATTAGCATTAAAATAACTTTAGCGTACGTTAGTATTGTACTGCAGCAAAAAGTAGGTAACCTATATGGTTATATGGTGCTAGCTTTAGCTTGGCAAACGCCATTAGCATTATTTTGTTAGCCTATGATGCTACAAAGCTATTAGCATGCGTCATTAGCATAACAACGGCTGTTGTTGTCGTAGCGTCAACATGATGATGGTGGTAATGGCGGCCATGATGGTGACCTGCAGCTCCCTGCTGGTGGTGGGTCTGGCTGCCGCCCACTCCTCCACCCTCCAACACGCCTCCTCGCCTTCCTCCTTCTCATCTTCCTCCCCTCGCATGAAGCTCTCCTACAAAGGTAAGGAATATGTGTGTGTGTGTGTGTGTGTGTATACACCAAATCCCTGCAAGAAAACACAATTTGCTTAAAATATTCTCTTCCAAAGAAAACTAAATTCTCTTTTGCATACTGCACACACACACACGCACACACACACACACAGGGTTGTGTTTCATGTCTGGGGCATTCTGAGCCGTGAGATGGCAGCACTGTGCCTTGATATGACCACATAACCAGGGCTCTGCTCCATCAGAGAACCAGCGGTTACAGCCTCAACAAAGTCAGCGCACACGCCGCTTTGATGGCCGCCTAGCCGCAGACACGCTGCCTTTCATTTAGTCTGTAGGTATGAAACGGAAGACAGGTCCATGTTGTGGGTTTAGTTGGCAGCTCAAGGGCTTTAGACATACTTTCCCTTTCATTCAGGTGGCCTGTGATGTGACTAAGCACTTTAACTTCTGACTTCTAACTCAATCTGTCTTATTGAAAAGTGGTTTGAAAGTACACATCCGATTCAGAGTTGGCTTTCTGTGTGTTTATACAGTACGAGCGTTTTTATTGCATTATAATGGTGTAAACAGTATGTAGAATAAAGTGAGCTTACCTTCCCACCGCAGCATACCGATGGTTGCCAAGAACCCTCTGCAGCCTGCAGTATATACTGTGTATTTAGAAACATGAATTACAATAATATGAGGCTATAAAAGGGATTTATGTTTTAACCGTGACATTTTTATGAAAGGCTCCTTAGTCCTCTTGTTAGGTCTTGTCAGGACCAAGCTCTGTCCAGTCTATGTACAACATCAACGCTCCAATATCTAGTCCATCTACTGTAAAACATTAACTTCTCGGCCTTTGCGTCAGCACTTAGCTGGCCCGATGTTTGCCAATGTTCTCTTAGCTTTCCCGGGCACCGTTTGCCCTAGAATTTGTTCTTGGCAGGTTGGAAATGCTTTTGAAACAGCGATTGGATTAAAGAGCAGTAAAAGTTTCCATTCTGGGGCTTGTTCCACACTCTTGGCCTCCGAGAGGTTTCAAAAACAGTTCAGCAGATTCACCAATGAAGATGTAATCATCTTTAGCTAGAATCTCTACAGAAACACAACCAGGACAGTCTTTGACATAGCTAACTGCCATTCAGTCTGGGTGCTGACCTCACACAGACTTGTATTTTTTGAGTAATCTACTGTATCTCGTAATAAAAGTGATTTTTAATGGATTTTATTAGTCCTCATGAAATCAGTTGGGTAGTTTTAATAGTCCTAATACAAAACTTTATGTACACCAGTAAACTGAAAAATCGGTGACTTCACCTAGCTTTGTCGGTTAGAATACAGATAAAGGTCACGTGGGGGTCATGCTCTGGGTTTGGCATCATGTTGCTGTGTGAGTGCTGGCTATGGTTGTTTACACTTCATCTGATGGCCCGTTGTTAATTGGAGGGCTGGATGTTACATATGCTTGTTCGAAAATCTGTCTAATTCTGTGTTAGTGAGCACATCTCCTTTTGGAGATACTCCATCCACCTCACAGGTGTGGCTTATCAAGATGAAGATCACATTTAGACAGATATCTGAACAATATTTCAGAGAAACAGGCCTTTTGTGTACATATAGAAAGTATTGTTCAGTGTATGTATGTATGTATGTATGTATGTACTGTAAGTATGTAAATATGTAAGTATCTACTGTATGTATGTGTGTACTGTAAGTATGTAATGTAAGTATGTAAGTATGTATCTACGTTACACTACTAGTCATTTTGAAACGGTCGTTGTTGTTTTATGCTGCTTCCTGGCCAGGTCTTTCCTGAAAGAGAGATTTAACCTTGTTAAATAATGGCTAGATAAAGAGATGTGCGATGGCACAGCGGTGTGGTTTCACACCGTGGGGTCTTGGTTCTTCATGCAGAGCTCCAGCAGCTCCACGGCGTCCGCCGGTTCGACCTGGACCGCTCCTGCTGCTTCAGCGCTCTGCTGCTGGACGAGGAGAGGGGACGGCTCTTCGTGGGCTCCAGGAACTTCCTGCTCTCGCTGTCGCTGGACAACATCTCCAAGCAGGAGCACAAGGTCAGTGAGGAGATGTGATTGGCTGGTGAAGGTGCATGAACACAAGGTCAGTGAGGAGACGTGATTGGCTGGTGAAGAAGCACAATGTATTATTACGTTAATGCATATCTTCCAGAACATTGTCCACGTTAATGGCGTCCATGTGGCTTTAGCCACCGATCAACATGAAGCTATATTATGAAGAAAGATGGGGAGATGCAGAGAGAGGGAAAAAGAGAGGGAGCGAGAGAGAAGGAGGGGGAGAGAGAGAGAAGGAGGGAGAGAGAGGGAGGGCTAATGGAGGAGAGCATCTTTGAATGAAAGAGTTTATTGGGATGTTGAAAAGTTTCATATTACTGTAAAATGATTGAAGGTCTTTTGATGGACAGACAGACAGACAGATAGAGAGAGACAGACAGACAGACAGAGCACCTCCACTCATAATCTCAAGTAAACGCCTGGTGTTCTGTCGAGGTGTGCGCTGCTTTGTGGAACGATTAGGCCTACACCGCAAATTATAGTTTATTTTAGACGACATAGCAGCAAAGCAGCTTTCCTGGCTATTAAATACACATTAAACAGTTATTATCAGTAGGATATAGGCAGTTTAATACCATTTAAAAATGATTATGTAATCAAATCACAGCAGTGTTAATATTTGCTTTCATAAAAACCTAGATCTATATTATTTTCTTAAATCAAATCTAAATGAGCTATTAACATTTGGCAAAATTATAGGCCCTATCATAAAGCCTAAATAGTTTATTTGCATTCCTTGTCCGCCCCGTGATAATGAAGAATCGGGCCATTTGTGAAATCATATTTTAACATCAGGGTAAAGTACAGTAGGTATATTAGTAGCATGCACACAAGTACGCATTTGTTTGTTCACCGGACATTAAGCGTTCTAAAGATCAAATATGCTTTTCGTGCGTTTTCAGGTAACTGGCAATAGCTTGCATTATAACAATAAAAATACATAGTTTCAATCATGTTTCAATATGCGAACACATGATGGGATGAGCAGAGCATGCGCCTTTACACAAAAACTCAGCCTGAGTTGCCGACCACGCCCCTTTTATGTGAACGCACATGAACTCAAACGAAGGTCACACCACCAAGACTCAACAAACCAACATCTTCATCAGAGTCCAACCACCAATGTGGGCAGGCAGAGTTTGTCAACCCTGACTTTCCCTGATAACCTCGAGTTACATCTTAGCAGGTTGACCTCTATTAGTAGTATAGACCATTGCAAAGGCGTGTGTGTGTGTGTGTGTGTGTGTGTGTGTTTGTGTGTGTATGTGTGTGTGTTTAGGTGTGTATGTGTGTGTGTGTGTGTGTTTGGGTTGGTGTGAGGTGTTTGTGTGTGCGCGTGCGTGCATGTGTGCATGTGTGTGTGCAGAGTGAATTATGACCTAGGTGCGTTATATTTAATGACTGTGTTGGCTGTAGTTTCAGGAGCACTTGATTTATGGACTGGCTTGGCAGGTTGATGTGGCGGGAGTTATTTTTCACGGCGGTGAAACACATCTGGCCACATGGTCATATTCCATAGCGGAGCATATTGGCGGCCTCTGTGGTCATTACAGGCAACTGCGCTCTATTTAAAGCTGCACTTTTTTATTGCTTTTGTTGACTTTGAGAATCACTTTTTGTTGATGTTTTGATAAATTTATGTAATCATAAATCTGTGACTCTTTGTCGATGGTGGTGATGCTGACAGTAGTGTTGCCATGTAATGCTTTCTGATGTACATGTGCACTGGGGATTGGGCAGAGCAATTGCAAAATAATAAATAACATAATAACATAACACATTTCTCCATAAACCTATATATATATATATATATATATACTGTATATAGACATTGTTTGTAGTATATATTCTGTATATATTGTCACACTTATATAAGGACTTAAGCCTGACCTTTGGCCTTTGACCCATGTCCCAGATCTACTGGCCTGCCCCTGTGGACTGGAGAGAGGAATGCAACTGGGCGGGCAAGGACATCAACGTGAGTACGACTCTCCATCTTGTGTGTGTGTGTGTGTGTGTCAATACTGTAGAAGATAAAATAGATTCATAAGAAGATGCTTGTCCATATTATGAGCGTGTACAGTGTGTGTG
>JAODTR010003411.1:0-12802 GCA_025399935.1 Amblyopsis rosae
AATGTGTGAGTTTTCATAGAAAACATGAAATTGTCTGGGTGACCCCAAACTTTTGAACGGTAGTGTACATATACACAAACACACAACACATGAACACTGATGAAGATGCATATATTCATTACTGAGAATGTGATTCTATATTACTGATAATTACTATCCATTTCACCAACTACTATCTTTGGTTTGTTAATTTTTCACCATTTGACTCAGTTTGACCTTGGGCTGTAGAGAGGCAGTACTGTGAAAAGGTCTTGTTTTTGCTGTATTTATGCAAACATTAGTCATTGGCTTTCTGTTGGCTTTAGAGTGGGTCTGACAGAAAATAATACCACAAACAGGTAATACTTTCACTGGTAATGGAAACATTTAAATATGTTGCTAAATATGAGTGAGTCAGATTATTAATGTCCCTTAGCAAAGTCATGCCAACATGAAAATGTTGGAATGTGTTACAAAGCCATTTCTCACTCTGGTATATATCATATCACTCCTGGTATTCAGCAGATATAAACAGTGCCAATATATTCACCAGATGCACTGAATTGAGTTCAAATCTCAACAATTTTTCTCCAACATTTGTACATCCAGCTTTAAGGCCTCAGCTAAGGTTAGTGTTCAGGACTCCACCACCAGATAGACAACAACCAAGTTTCTTGAACCTCAACTTTGGGTCCCTGACTTCAGCTGTTGGAACTTCCACGAATTCTGCTCTGTATCAGAGAAGGCTACATTGCAATGGAAGAACATAAGTCCAGAATTCCACCACAGTACTGTCAATGCAATGCAATGTACAATGATTGCAGTTTTTCTCGCTAAAGTATGAGTTCTTGAATTAGTGTTGGTGTGTGGTTGAAAATCTCTTTAAAACCAACACATGACTTTACGTTTACATTTTTTTTATCTGTTTCTATAAAGTTTCATTCAACTTCATAAATATGCAAAAACAAAAGAAATGCATCAGTGTGGACCCACAGATGGTTCCCCACAGCTCAATTTAGGTATTATCCGGTATATTGTTTTATAAACAGAATTATTCTTAACTGACACTATGCTGGCTATGCCTACTCTGTTTAAATTAATCATAGCAGTCTCTATTTATCATATAGAAATGTGTGTCAGTGTTTGTATGTACATACATATAGTATGTATGTATACAAATATACTGTATGTGTGTATTTGAATGTGTTCACACATGGAGCAATGGGATGGACTTCAGAAGAACAGTTGCATATTTTAATGAATATAATGTTTTTAATTAAATTGACCATTATTTCTACTGCTGAAAGTTTGTGTATTTCTTGTGTAGTTTCCATCTTATGTAAAAGCCATAGTTAGTGTGATCATTTCTTATCTCCTAACCGATGCTTAGATATAAAATAAAAACTACACATACGTGAAACACAAACTGATTCACGGTCAAATGCAAACACAATAAAGACCTGCGTTCTCTTTTCCTTGCAATGTTGCTAACGCACATTCTTGTTTTAAATATCAGTGTTTATTCTGTAAAAGTAGGGAAAACGGGGAAGTACTGTAGACATCTGTGGTTTTAAAATGCCCTCACATCACTCATCTGAAAAAGCGCTTAGCTTTTGTGGAAATCCCTCACATTCAGAAACATTTTGTTATTTGTGTTTTAGCTTTCTAAAATAATAATGACTAATCATTTATCATTGTTTGACCAAAATATGTTTTTTCATAGCTTCTGATGGTAAAAAAAGCAGTCTGTGTGAGATGTGTGTAATACAAAGCAGTAGCCTTTTTAAATGGTCAACCACTGTGTTTATACCACAAATATTAAAAACGGTCGACCTACGTACGACCAACCATGTACCCTAGTCATATGCACTTTTTTTTTTACAGATGGGTACAGCTGCTGAAAAAAGCCCCTTGTTATATTGGAAAGTTCTCCTTAGGAAGGCGTCAGTGCAGGTAGGCCTAAACAGAAATAACACATTGTAGGTAATACATATATAACATACAGACAGATTAGATCAAAATCATGTTCAATGTCATGTTCAAAGAATCAGGTGAGAGACCTTTATGTAAATATGTAAATATATATTACATTATTGTTGTAGCTACTTACATTACATATTCACACTGTGTTCCAGTGACATCATTGTCTTTGGTCATCCTGAAAACAACAATCACAAATTTCTGGAGAAGAGGCTCGGACAATCTTAACAATACCATCATGCGCACTTACATATTCCCAGTTCCATGTTTTGTCACTCAACGCTCTCCATACTTCCTCTAACTAGCATATTTAGTGTAAACACACACATACACACACATTAGTGCACAGACATATAACATAAGCAGACACCTTGTGCCTATCACCACACACACACAGTAATCAGGCCACATGCATGCACACACATACACACAAAAGTTTATACGGTTCCTGTTCCTGTAAAGGTAGGGATTTTTTTGACCTTCTGCTTCTGTCCCTAATAAATACTGCCCTGTCCTTTGGTTTTCATTGAGAACTCTTTGGAAACATTTGAAATCAGCTCCTGTTGAGATACTTATATTGTTTATCAAGGTAAGGTCAACAAATTACACTTAAATTAGCTAACTACTGACAGGGAAATATCTATTATATAGTCAAAATCAAAACACTGTATACTGTAACTGTTGTTCTCTCCACCAGATGAGAGTTGTGCTCCTTGTGGCGCTCTGTGTAGCGCTACACCCTGCTAGCTGTGAGAGTGAAGAGGAAACCATAGAGACACTGATGAATAATGGTAACTGCTTCTCTCCATGTGTTTCTTTTCATTTTGTGTTCTACATACGTATTCTAACCTGTGTGTGTGTGTGTGTGTGTGTGTGCGTGTGCATGTGTGTGTGCGTGGACATCTAGTTGTGGTGGTGATGACAAATAATCCTTTAGGTTCCAGAAATGTACCTCTGGTCTGTGGAAAAGATTATGAAAGCCAGTTAGTATTTTGGAAGAGAAATGGTAATGATAACATTTTAAATATGGCTTTATTACTAAACATTTGTATTACAACATAAAATGTTTTACAACCACTGCCATTGCTATAAATTACTACTGTTTACTGTATATTACTTAAGCACAAACGTTTTACTGCTAATATTACAAATAAAATACTAAAAAAACATTATTATTATTATTATTATTACTGCTACAGATAACACTGTAACCACATCAGTTTTTCTGGCAGCCTACTGCTAATAATGTGTATCACATTAAGCTTAAGCTTGATTTAACTTTTACTTGAACAATAAACAGCATGTATATCTTAAGCATCCAAGTGCTTTGAGCTTTTGTAGTAAATTAACCGATTGTAAAGTTGGTGTACACTGCAAAGTTGATGAAACCCATATCAAGCTTTAAGTACAAGGTGCAGCAAACTGACATGAATTAGTCAGTAAAAGGTATCAATCAACTGGGCCTGTACAAGCTCTAAGCAGCCTCATTCATACAAATGTCTGTATGGGTATACATGGGCTTTATTGTTGGCGTCAAACCAGAACTGTATGTGCGTGTCTCAGGCAACAAACTCAGTCCACGTCTAGAAGGGAACCGTGTCAGTGTGTGGGTGGAGGAGATGCAGGGAGGAAACTACACCTGTCACTTGAGTGCAGATGGACATTACCTGAACCACACCCTGGTCCTCATCCAAAAGGAAATGTCATTTGTCATTTTGAAGAAAAACACAGATCATCATAGAAACCACGGTGAGATAAGAGAAAATGGGGAAGAATGGAAAGACAGTGAGATTACGTAACAGTTCTCTAACATTTAGCAGAATTGTAAAAAAGCGTTGCACATCGTCTCAAAAATGATACAGTCGATGGCATATGTTTCCTATAGTGTGATGAACGTTTGAATAATATTGCTGCTATTTACACGTTTATCATATTGCTGTTCTTTGCTTCCTTCATTTCAAGTTCATTCTGTTTCTGACCTTCCAGAGTACATTCAGTGCGCCGCGCACAACTACAGTGGTTCCTTCCACTGTACCTGGGAGAGGATGAAACAGCGGTCCACAGCCTCTGTGCTGTTAGTGAAGGCAGATCGGTAAGACACACACACACACACACACACATAGACGTAGAACCACCCTTTATGCTACAATAAAACATCAGTTTTCAGATGGGGATTTTGAATGTCGGTAAACACTGACACTAACAATAACTAACCAGTTGTGTTCACTAACACAGTAACTCAGAGCCCATTGCCTGTGAGCTGGATGCTGATGGCTCTGGGGTGCAATGCAAGGACATGAACTGTCCTTACAGAGAGGAAAGGCAACGCATTGCCCTGAGCATATACATACACAACAAAGCTTTGCTGGAGGAGTATACCACCTACTTTTACCTGAGAGACATAGGTTTGTCCTTGTTGTTGTGTGTCTGTCAACCAATCACATGTATTTTGTATAGCAGTATTTCATACAGACGACACGTTGCAACACAATATGCTACACGAGATAGTCATAGTATGTGCAAAATATATGTTTACTCGTTTTGATGGGGCCACCCCTCACTAAATACTACATGATGAATAAATGAAATTGGGAATGTTGCCTCAGAAGTTTTGACCACACAAACAGACCAACACCTTCTCTTTCCCCTCCACAGTGAGGCCCGAGGGTCTCTCTAACCTACACCACCACAGCACTCAGGAGGGGATGACCCGCTGGTCATGGGACTACCCTGACTCATGGGAGAGGCCCTGCACGTACTTTGCCCTTCAGTTCCAGGTCAGGCTGGTCCACAAAGGAGAGCCCTGCCACACTGACAAACAGGAAAATATTGAAATGGTGAGACCTTGTTCCACCACCTGTCTATGGTATTGTTCACTGCACGCTAATACCAGTATTTTGGATATTGGATATTATTTTTAACTGTGACTTCTTTAAAAAGAGGTTCTTTGATTGTGGCATTGCAGACAAAGAACCTCTTATTTTAAAATAAATATATACAGCATTAACAAACAGTAACACATTTAATTAGACCAGATAACAAACATGCCTCTTTTCCTGTCGGGTACATGTACTGACTTTCATAGGAAGAGCCCACTGAGGAAGCTAACTTCAACATTACTACCCAGCAGTACGAACAGTATAAGTTTTGTGTGCGAGCGAAAGACAAGTACACCCAAGGGCCTTGGAGCAAGTGGAAGCACAAGTAAGTACCTATTAGCTCATAATGGTTTGCCTGTAGGATATCAAGTTCATTGTTCTGTTCCATTATTATATTCTACTGATGTATTCCACAACAGCTTTGATCTAGCATGATTTTAAACAACAAAAGAAGATGACCAAGGAAGGAAAAAGACATGGAATATTTATGACAACCAAAATAGCTTTTTAACCAAATACAAAGGTGTACTCATTTTTGTATGTGTGTACAGTATTTATTTATATTTGTCTATATTTAAATGAACTGTCTAATTTAATAAAATAATTGATTCACATCTGTGTCAAATGTGAATGCACTTTACAACACATGAACTCTACAGCTCTGTGTCTGGCTGTAGACTAACTACATTGTATGCTTATTCTGTTTAGCACTCACAGTGTAATGTCTTAATAAATCACCCAGACAATTCAAGCAATTAAGTAGAAAAAAAAAATATTTATTTTGTATTTACAGCCACAACACTGGGGATAGGGTAAGAGTAACAACACAGCAGGAAAATAAAAATCGAAACAAATACAATTCTCCCTCACAAATTAAATACTGTAGTTGATCTCCAGATATATTAATTAAATGAGTGATATATCAAAAACACAAACTATCCCCATGGACATGTGTCCTATAGATTTTAAGTAACTTCAATCAGTTCAAGTCTATAGTATATTGGACAAAGCTGGTTCCAGTCCTTGACTTGAAGAACAATTGTGGCGGTGACAATGAAAGGAGACACACTGCAATATCTCACTTTCATAAGGAAAAACACACTGCTGAAATTAAATCTGCGCTAATGTTTTTATATTGTCAGTCACTGCTCTTTGATACTTTCATCCCATCTCTCGTCAGTTTGTACCACAATACTTCACTACCAAGTCTAAATTACATAATACAATCTAGTAACCACTGCTTATAAAATGCCTTCTAAGGTGACAAATCTTTTAAGACTCAAACACACAAACTTGTTTTGTTGGGTAAGGGTGGGGAGGGGGGTTGACACCTTCCCTGTGAACTCACAAGAGCTCTGTAAACCTTAGAACCTGAACACAACATACTACTTTTAATACCACTGCCACCTTGTGCAACATAAAACGATGAAAACGGCCCAGTTTAGCCAGGAACTATTGTTTTTCTTGCAGTATTACCATGTTACATATAATTAGAGCATTAATTAATTAAGCATGAGAAAATATGCAAAGCTGAATATGCAAGTTGTTCTTTCTGATATTTCTGGAGGATGAATTGTTTCAGTCTTTATATTTCCATTGACTTAGATCTACCGTCAACAAGATTTTAACAGGCTGGCATGAATCTCTTAATAATGTAAATTCAAATAACTTTCCTGCCATCTATTTCTATTGAAGCATTATTATAATTATTGTGTTATCCTGTTTATTTTCAAATCTCTTCCACTGAGAGTTCCTCTTTCCTCTAAAGACCAGACCCCTACACAGTAATGGTGGGTTAACAGCTCTGATAGCAAAAGACCTAGAAGTGTTTTATCATTTACTTTAACCTCCCCAGGACTGCCACATTCAGTGACATAGCACAATCAGTACTGAAATCTATCCAGGTGGTCCAGCAGAAAGTGATTTTAGTAGGCTTCCAGACTCCCATATGCCAGACAATGTTAATACTTGTTTTCAAACACGATGAGTCTCTGCCATGTCTGCACAGCTCCGTGGTAAGGTGAGTCAGTGACTTCTGACTCTAGTTTGCTTGTATGTGCGAGGAGCAACACAGAACATGCGGGTACTGTATATACTGGAGAAGCCCGTCTCAGTCCTGAATTGATGTGTTGGTTGGCAGCTGCATTGTCGTGTGTGTGTGTGTGTGTGTGTGTGCATGGACTGGATGATGGGCTACAGCATGGCTCCTTGTCTTGTCTGGAGTCCTTTAGTGTTGTTTCCCCCATTAGTGGTTCTGCCTCTTAGACAAGTACCTAATGCAGGAAACCACAAACACCAACAGTTCATCTGTTTAAGCAGGTTATAGTTTGCAGCCAGTGTAGTTCTATGCATGTTGGTTTGAGATTTGGATATCGCTACTATTAATACATAAACTGAAAGTCGGCGGACGGAGGTCCGGCTCACACGGAAGTTGAACCCCACTCCCGCGGATTACGTTGCGATGGAGCGTGTAGGGATGCTACGGTTAGAAATGTTGACGGTACGAATATAGTCTGAGGAATAATAATGGTTGCATGAATTTCACAACACTAGCAATGCCGTTTTGGAGAGCTAATGCTCTTTCTCCTGCATTGCTGCAAATGGCCCAACTCTTAACTCACTGCTCCTTCATTGATTGTTTCCTCAGTCTGGAAAAAGAAATTGCTACTAATCTGTGGAGGGAAAGGTTAATGTGGATCCCCCTATTTTCAGGGGGTTCCACAGACCTTCCCCAGGACTACTAAAAACATTGGTTCTAATGTAATTTCTTAAAAGGTTAAACTTCAAATAAATCCCTCCATCCCCCAGAAATGACCCTTAATAATGTATTTGCATTTTGATGCCTGGAAGGTCACTGGTTTGTGTAGAAAATATATCTGTATTTCATATAGATATTCAACAGAATCGAAGTTTCAAATCATCCGTTCTCCACTAGTGTACTTTGTTGACGGTCTCTAAATGTGTGTAGCTCTGCTGCTGGAAAGCCAAAATGATCACTGCAATTTAGAGCGCATTTAAAGAAAACAGCTGGTCGCAGTGGACTTTGTTTAAACAATTCGGAATTCATTGTTGCTGTCTTCTCTGCACTTTTTGATTGTGAGTTAATGAAGTCAGAAATGACGACCTGACATGTGAACGTAGGCCTACTGTTGGGCTATTAAAGTTAGCGAACCAAAGAAAGTATAATATAATTCAGGCAGATCTGATGTTAGATAAGTTACCAGCTGTCACTCGACTTGTTTCATTGCTGTGGCTGGGGGCGATACACTTGCATGTAGGCCCTCTAATTGTAATATGTGTTACAGCAATATAATGGAACTAAATGATGTAGCTTTTTAAAGTAAATACTAGCCTAGTAGCTTAACTACACGTAGTTGGCTATAGCTAAGGCATGCTATCTTCCTTGCAGTTTGTCATGCATTAAGTGAAGCTGTGCGCTGCAACCTGCAGCCTCTGTATTGCACACACGCGCGCTGTCTTTCTTGCCACAGTTCGCACTTCACAGAGCTAAATTATCTAGAATAACAGTCAGAGCTGTGTCAAACGGAGACATTCTCTATTTACAGAGAAAATCAAGTGTTCTTTACAGTTTTACTGAAACTATGTTCGATATAAATAGGTAGTTACCAGCCAGTTTGTTTTGTTGTGGCGTCAATGATTCTGCCGTGGCGCAGCACACCTAAATGAACGCAGAGTAATCACATTCAATGATGTTGCTCTCATGACAGCATGTGCCGCACAACATCGAGTATAACTTTGTATTTGTTCCGTCTGCAATCTGCAGATAGCGCCTGGCGATGTTTGCTTGATTGTCCTCACTGTGCAACCAAAATGTCCCTATTTTGAGAGTGAGGAAAGAAAACACTCGGTGTAGCTGAGCCGTTACGGTTAGAAACCGGTTAATCACTGCATCCCTAGGCTAAACTAATTTGTGGGTGTGACCTGGCGTGAGCCATGGCGCGCACCTCCGATTTTTTGTAACTGCCGCGTCCGGCGCGTTGGGTCTTCTTCATTTAATATAATGCAGATGGCCTGCAGAAAATACATCAGAATTAAAACAGAAAATAGGAAACTTCCTACAATTTTTTCTATACAGTGCCACTTTCGTTTTGGGAAATATTGCTACGACACAAATTCCAGGTTGCGTGGAGTATGTACTGCTCGAGGCTGGCGCGTCCCGTGCGCGCCCTAGGCGAAAGGCCGCGAGCCACCCGACACGGTATGTTAAGGCCTTTAGCAAGGGAGGCTAAAGCCCAAGGGCTCTATCGTCTGTCACTAGAGCGTTCCTGAGGTATCAGAGAGTTTCGCGCAACGTACTGCACAGCACTACCGGCTTGCCACCCTTACATAAAGACACATATATTTGGGTTTTCATAGACTAGGTGTGCCTATACCTTTCCCAGTGTTTGTGGTTGAGTCCAGTGAAGTCTTCCAGGCTGGCAATCTCTTTGAGATACTGAGCTAGTTTGCAGAGTTCTCTGTCCTTTTCTCTGTTCAGGTGAGCCTTCATGAAGGGTCGAATCTGAAAACACACACACACAACTAATGTCTTCAAAACCCAATAAATATACTATAATGACAATATATAATAATGACTGACTATTAATAGATATTGATCCTTCAAAGGAAATATGGTAGTTGAATCAGAAGGCACAGATGTAATACAAACTGCTATCTATTATTTAAAATACTGTCCCTATTTAAAATGGTATCTTACTATGATTAATAGTGGAGTATGAGTGTGTATGTAAATGTGAAATAACTACCGTCATATAACACTCCATCTACCTTAAGTCCATTCTGTGGGTTCATGAGGAAGTTTCGTCCGATGTCGTCAAACATGATGGTGTTCTTTTTGCTGTAGAACTCTCCATACTTCCCCCAGATCACACCCAGGGGTTTCACCTGCAGACACATTCAACCAAACAGAGGTTTCACAGACATACATGCTATAAGCAACGCCTGTGGCCAGTCTCAAATCATCATCTACCTTACTGTGAGGAAATAGTAAGTCGCTTTGTATAAAATAACTACATGCAATGCAGTCCTAGATATAAATCTGTTTCTCTGAGTTGGAGCACCCCCAAACAAATATTATGTACTGTAGCATATGCATATTATACAGTATATATCAGAGCTTATATTTTCATTCATTAAGGAGCTTAACGTTTTTTTGTTAATCATATATAATGTTCCACTGAGTTAACAAAGGGGATCTAAATGAGGGTGTACCGGTATGTTATAAACATAGGGCAGTCATGGCAACCTGCACAGGCCAAAGCACTTATCATCACAGAGCCGCTGTGTGTTCCCCTACCTCCACCACCCCTCTCTTGGGAGTGTGTACGGTGATCATGGCTGCACTGTCCAACATGAAGGTGATTTTGTAGTTAGGGTTGTCTGTCACTCCCAGTTCCTGCAAATGGAAACACATGCATGTAAGCACAGGCGCAGATGCTCACACACACATCCTCATGTAGGCATCATAGCTAAACACTGCCACCTTTCGGTTGTAAACTGTAATGCAGCAGAGTAAAACCAACAATGCAAATAATATAAACAATCGAAAAACAGAACAGATAAGTATTACCTTCATTTTAGCATCAATCCACTTCATACTTGTTGCAGCTAAAAAAAAGTTTTTAAAAAGGTCCACAATCAGCAATTATGGGATAAAGCACAAAGACGCATTTCATAAGTCCACACACTAAAGTAATCAACTACTGTAACTACTTAAGTAATCAACTACTGTAACTAGTGCATGTACTAGTTACCTACCGTCCCTAACCATTAACAATGCACGTATAATGTAACAAAATAAACAACTAAGCCTACATACAGTATGCACTCCATCCTTAAAATTGCCTTTCCTGTCATGACTTGAACTGAAGCAAACAAGTGTAGAATAAAGAATGGAAAGTGGATGCGTACACCAGATGACGATGTCATAGTCCTCATAAGCAGAAGTCAGAAAGTCATGCAAGAAGGGCCGCATCAGCTCCTGGCCCGTCTCTGCATAGGACTTGTGATCTACATACACAAACAACACAGTATGTTGACGTGCACTCGTGAAGCCCAAGATGAATGCAGTGAGCTGTCAAGCTGTCACGTGCACAGTAAAGAGAAAACGGTGTGTGTGTGTGTGCGTGTGTGTGTGTGTGTGTGTCTCAGTGACGCACCGAACAGTGTGTAGTCCACATCTAACACCAGGAGTCTCTTTCCTTCTCTGGGAGGGTTCAGCTCCTCTACCTTATAGTCCTTCACCCTTCTAGCTATTTTAGCCAGGTTCTCTTCCCTACAGTGAGCACACAATCATTATTTAGACATTTTGTCAGGCAGTCTCCCAAGTTAAGCAAGTCATGCAATTGCGCGCACACACACACACACACACGCACACACCTCTGACCTGTTTTCGACCTCAATGACCTCCTCCTCGATATCAAAGTCATTCACAACATCATCATTCTCTGGGGGAGGAGCTAACACCTCTTCCTTTACAAGGCAAACACACACAGTCTACATATTACTTGCCGTGTTAACAACCTATTATGACCAGATGTATATGCATTTAGACTAGAGAGCTTCATCAATCATTCAGCAATAGCAAGGTTAGCTAGATAAATATCCAAACGATTAATGTAGTAGTACATAGTTATAGCAAATGTATATTTAACACTTTAATGCTACACAAGCAGTCAAGCACACAACAGCCCAAAAGGTAGCTATTCTAATTCATTCTATTAAACAGAATACTACAGATAAATATATGTAATAATACAATCAGTCAGGCAGTACTGTGCCAGCCACATACCAGGCCCTCCTCTCTGGTACCCATCATCATGATCTTTGTGTTTGGCTTCAGCTTTAGGGAACCCAGCTTCACCTCATCATCTGCTGGTTTACCTGAATGATGGTACAGGTCACAGAAGGCAGAAATGTAAGGGGAGGGGAATGTATTGGTATTGACCACAATGAACATTCAATGAGCTGTAGTGGCTAATTAGACACTCACCTTTTACCTTGAGGCCCAGTAGCTTTTGTCTCACAGGCAGTACCCCAGTTAAGGTCTTAATGGACTGTTTCAGGTCCTTTACTGTATCCTCTTCAGACAGAGAATTTATAGAGTATTCCTGGCCACCCCACTTTATAATCACTGATACTGACATGGCTGCTTATGGTTCCTTGTGCACACATAAACGCCCTTGAGTGCAGGGTGGCTTGGGGCGACCTTAACACTTTCAAATTTAGCAGCTAGTCATAAATGCAGGCATATTACCACACACCTGGAGATAGAGGGGGTTAAAAGCATTATAGGTCGCAGAATATCACATTGTAATCTAACGTATACGACAGAACAAATACGAAACGCAGTTCATTTTGTTAAAGCAAATAATTACTTAATTTTACGCAATAACCAACACACATCTGCGATGCGATTTTTAGCAGCACTAGCTAACATTGTCCCGCAGCTACGTAAACAAATGAGCCAGCCAACCATGGTTAGGGTTAGCTAACAATGGGCTACTATAACAAACGGGGTTATGTCTTCTCACCTTGTATCATTGGCTAACAACTGTAATTTGTTTAACGATGTACGTTTTATTCCGTTCATAAAGTTTAATGAATTAAGTTGACTGTTCTGTTTCATTCAATCCAGTTGAGCACTTGGCGCTTCCTGGCATCCCAAACCATTTTCCGGTAGTGACGTCAAAGTAATGCCCCGTTATCTGTTACCATAGATACTATATTAAAATAAGTTTTACTAAGGGTTTTATTTATGTCAATCATGTGTGAAACTTACATCATTTAAAATTTGAACTTTTTTATTATTATTATTATACGTACCTTATTTTTTAATAAGGTAATTTACTCGAACCTCAGATAGAGGAACAACAATGCGGATTCCGTCCTGGTCGTGGAACAACTGACCAGCTCTTTACTCTCGCTAGGATCCTGGAGGGGGC
>JAODTR010003412.1:0-12802 GCA_025399935.1 Amblyopsis rosae
TCCCCTGCTGGAGCTGCTGCCCCCGCGACCCGACTCTGGATAAGCGGATGAAGATGGATGGATGGATGGATGGATAGTTATGATATATGCTGACTGATATATATATATATATATATATATATACACACAGTATATATTTAAATAATGGCTAAAGGTCCAATTAATTACTTTTTAGGGAGTTGGTTATGTTGCAATCTTGTATTGGTCACAATTATCTTGAAGGCTGGCTACACAGTACACACTCACATGGAAACACAGTTTTCAGAGCATACAAAGAGTACACCCAGAAACACATACTTTGAATATGATGAAGCAAGTCTCAGACTAAAGCTTAATTCATATGAAATTTTATCAATAAATCCCTTTATGACACTACTATGCTGTGACTCAACCATTTTCCTATATCTGAACTTTTAAGGGAAAGTTACGCATATATCTTGGGGAGGGAACTCTTGAGATTGCCTTAATCTTTTTGATTGATCAAACTGGGTGTGTGTGTGTTTATTAATGTTTGTGTGTTCATGCATCTGCACATTTGTGTGTGTATTACATTGCTTGTTGTGTGTTGGAGCCATTAATATAAAGCCCCAGAAAATATTATTTGTCTACAGTATAATAGTCAACGCATATACTTATCTGTAGAGCAAATGTTAGTTTTTTTGCTTTTTGCTTTAATGCCTGGGATGAATTTGACCTGTGTGATTGTTGATAAGACACAGGTGAGGAGAGGGATAATGGGAAAGTGATACAGGGAACAGACTGGAGAGGCTATATTCTATGTTTTGTCTCATTTCGATCAATACTGTGTAACCGGTAATAAAGACGAAAGGATTTAGGACCTGCGTGTCTCTTCCTATGGATTAGGCAACATCGTGAGTGACTTACTGCGAGTAGTGGCGAAAAGTAAATAATGCGCGCGGATACTCATCTAGCCAGAAGTGACCATAGGACAATCCGAAAGACGTCACAATATGTGCTGATGTTGCTTGGTGTCAGAGTTCAAATTTGTTTAAATTACAACTAAATGTAGTGTAACAATGAATCTGTTTCAGGCATTAGCAACATTTTGATTCTACTCCATTTGGAACAAAGCACTTGAGCTTCATATCTCACTTCATCACCTTAACCGTGTAAATCCATCTCCATGTCCACACAAACCCTAACATGATCTTTCATTAGTATGCCAAAACAGACAAAAAACACCCCAACAGGATGTCATTTTCTAACAAGAGTCATAACAATATGTCACATCCTCACTTCCTGGCATTGGGTTTTTGAGACTGTCCACCTGCGAAAACATGTCCTGGCTTCCTAGAAGCATTGCTCTTTTGTTCTGAACGGATGCAGGTATGGATAAACAAGCCATTAACTTACCCAGCTACCAGTGTCTTACAGCACCATTGCCTCTCAATGGAATAATGGAAGAGCAACGCTGAGCTGTATTTTTCATGGGGTTTATAAAGAAGACACTCTCACTGTAATTGCACACAGAGGGATTTATTGGCACTGCTCTGCTGCTTGTCTACCCGAGGCGTACAAAGAAATGGTGTCACTTTCAGGTGAACATCAACACACCAATGGGATGTGCAATGTTTATTATACATAAAAAGGCGTGCGTATGAGCACTGTCAGGCATATCTGCATGGAGAGGTTTCCCATGAGATTATTTTTTTATGATCTTATTTGTACTTCTGTGTGGGTGCACACTTGGGTGGATTGTGTGTGTGTGTGTGTGTGTGTGTGTGTGTGCGCGTGCATTCAGTACCTATATTTTTGTAATGCTGCTTTAGGACTGGACCCAAGTGTATGATGCGTAGGCAGACTTAGAACAACATTGAAGCTTTAATCAAAAGATCACAGGAAACAGCATTCCTGAGTATCACCTCAACACAACACATAAACCAAGCACTAACACCAACAACAGCTGACCAGGATCAGAGGAAACACAAGGGCTTAAATTCAGAGGGGAACAGGTGAAACCAGTAAACAAATCGCTAGAGAAGACAAACAACCAGTACTGGAACAGAAAACAGGTGGAACTACTAATACAATCAATGACACAAAGTAAAGGCAGGGTTAGTCATTCTCGAGAACCCTTGCCAACTTCGAGCTCAAATCTAAACAACACAATACAAACAATTTGTGAGTGTGTTGTGTGTTAGGGGGAGATGTGACTAATTATAATAATTGAATGGCCTTAGATGTCTGTCTTCTAAGACATGTTTGTTGTTTTGCAGGTTGTTCATTCTGGTGATGAGCCAGGAACAAATAGTGCATAGCCAACAACAGCAACACTTTAATAGAAGTAAAACAAAAACCCTAACATATCCTGCATACCCCACAGCACGACAGGTGATTACTGAATGAATGTCTGGTGTGTTAGTACGCTAGCCATGAGTAGAAATGCACAGACATGCTTATATTTTGTTTATAGCATTACACCTCGAGAAAATAAGTAATGCCCAATACACCATAAACGGTACTATACAGTAGCCTATATTAATAATATATCATATTGAAATATTGCAGTATAGCCTACAAAAACATAAAAGAAACACTATGTGGCATTTAAATTAAGTACTTACTATATATATATATATAATAAGGGTGATTGCATGCTAAAATACTCAAATTCACCAAATATCTCCTTGCATTTCACTATATTACCGTTCTCTGTGCGTGATGAAAAACTAATAGGGCACATCTACACAGCCCTGGCTCAGTGAATAGGAACACAAAGAAAGTTTTGCAGACCGCACACAACATTAATACCCTAGCGTTTTCAATGCATTTCCAATGTGTGGGGCGGAGCTTCTGAGGGAGCACCCAATACCTTTATTAAGCTGCACAATGTCTCCCTATTTAGAATGGCAGCCAATGGTGCCAGCCATCAGGCCACAGCTAGCATTCTGCATGTTAGGAATGTGGACCTGTCCCATTGTTCCAGACACACACACACACACACACACACACACACACACACACACACACAGATGCTCACAGTTCAATGTTTAACTTACAATTTGACCATTAAATCTGCTGGAGTGTGAGGGAGAGCTATGGGAGCTACTCACACACTAATGACTGTCACCATATCTCTGTGCAATGAGGCATTCAACAGAATATCTTGTTTTCCAGGAATCCTCTGTATGTACCAGGTAAGCAGGCCAGGAGACTAGGAAACAGGAATCTGTATAGCCTTAACACAGCACTGACTTAGAAGATAGATGAATAAACACTAACAAGATGGGACCACCAGCGTACCCATTACACAATGGAAAGCATGGTTAATTTATTGATCGGAATCCTAATGTATCAGTCATGAAAAGATGCCTTGTTTTTCGAGGCAGTTTGGGGAGGGAGGTCAAGGGGCTGTATCAAATTCATTACATACTGCATACTGTCAGGTTTACTTAAATGCGCATTTGAAAGCAAGGAGATTAAATACACATTAAAAACGTATATTCTACATACAACCTGTGAGTGTTTAAAAAATTATTCTACATATGAATGTTATGACATAGAGAGTATATTTACATACAATAAATATGCAGCTTCTATTTATTAATTTATATATTTATAAACAGCCCCCAACACACACACACACACACACAGATTATGCATGCACAGTTGCACCCTACCACCCACTATTCTCAGGTCTGATAAAACATATAGTGAGCATTCATCTGCAGTAGCCCTGACCCTGACAAACCCATCGCCAGCTCTATACTACCACTATGCGTGCACACACATTCACTGTAATGCACTGGCCTCATCTGATGCAATCACATGAAACAAGCTCTACACTATACCATGGCAAGCAGTGATGAGTCGTTTGCAAACGATTCGTTCAAAATTAACTAATCTTGTTACTGACTCGGGACTCATGATTCCCTTTTGTCCAAACGGGTCTTCGGGCCTTCTGAGCCTTTGATTTTTGTGCTGCCGCACAGATCTGTCACTAGGGACAGGACTCAAAAGCATCACATGATCTGAGGGTCTTTGATCACGTGCACAAGCTTAAGCAAGCGTCTCGCAAGCATAACATATGATTCCCCCACTCTGTATGTAAAGGTATAGCTTACTATAATTATTTAATATGAAATGGCAACCTGAAAGTAGCATAGAACATAATTATCAACATAATGCCAAACATTGATTAAATGTTGTAAAGAACGCTCAGAAGATCCGGACTTCACACCCCTAGCAACCACACAGGCCTGGAATATGGGAACAAAATCATATTCTGAAGGAACTGTGTTTTATCTTTGTACTGAAATGTACATGCAGGAGATTGTAGTCTGTTTGTGCAGGCAAAAGAGGACATACATTGTTCCGCTTTGTAAAGAAAACACAGAAGAGCACTTACATCAGGGTTCCCCAATCCTGGTCCTACAGGGCCGCTGCCCTGCACGTTTTAGATGTCTCCCTGCTCCAACACACCTGATTCAAATGCATTGGTCATTATAACAAGCTATTCATTAGAACCAGCTGTGTTGGAGCAGGGAGACATCTAAAACATGCAGGACAGCGGCCCTCTAGATTGGGGACCACTGACCTACATGTTTACATGTCCAAAATGTCCTACGTCTGTGGCACAGTGGCACGCTGGTTCGAACCCCGCTAACTCCTCACCAATGTCGATGTGTCCTTGAGCAAGACACCTAGCCCTAATTGCTTCTAGTGGTCAGATGTCTCCTTGCATGGCTGACATCCCCATCGGTGTTTGAATGTGTGTGAGAATGGGTGAATGTGAGGCAAATAATGTAAAGTGCTTTGGATAAAAGCGCTATATAAATGCAGTCCATTTACCATTTACCTACTGCCTACTTCTATGTGTAGATTGGTGCTCAGATGGCAGAACACAATAAAGATCAACAACAGTATCAGCAAAAACACACTGCAGAAAATGCACTGCAGTTTTAGACAGTGTCTAGGTCTTGCATATGTGCATATACAATATTTAAATGTTTGAATCTAGTTTCATTGTCTTTTTAATTGTTTACATGCATAGTTGATTTGTTCAGATGTGTATGCAGTTGAGAATATGCAGATTGGAAGATGGGTTTCATAGAGTGGTTTCTACTGTAGATGTTTTAAATATTGTATTGACCTTCAGTCATAGCATGAGGTGTGGGTTCAAGACAATGGCCTAATTATATACAGTGTGTACAGTATATTTCAATACGATGTTGGAGCGCATTACTTGTTTTGGTTTGTGTCGTGTTTTTTATCTGGAGATTTCTACATGCGGAATGTGCTGGTTGTTCTCGGAAAGTACATCTATCAACAAGCCTGCTTCCTCTAGCCTGGTATACAGTACCTGCTCCCAGAGCACAAGCGAGCAGGAGTGGTAGCTGCATGCTAGCACTGAATGAGCAGCCCAGTGTGTCTATATTGTATGTGGCCAGTGAGAGCCTGTGAAGAACAGAGAGAAGCGATGCGACACCCTGCTGACTCTCTCAGCATGTCTGCAGCTGGGTTGCGACATGAGGCCTCCAGCAAATGCCACAGTTACATAATGCATCACATACAGGGACAGACACAAACATACAGTAGTACAGTACAGTAGTCAGTGCATAGCCGCATACACACAGACCCACAAGGACCCACTACACACTCATACAATATACAATACAAACAGATGCATGGACACACACTCAAGCAGATATTAGAATCACATGTACCGTGACAATAATGCTACACATTAAAATAACATGTTGCTTATTAAAATACCATTGTGTGGATTTATTTCTGCATCTGGGTTTTTATATTAAATTATTAATATTGACCCTTGCAGAGATCTGACCCACCCTGTTATCTCTTCATGCATGCCTGCACATTTGGAAACACAATGTACTGTAAAGGTATATTGTAGGTCAGGTTTGGTCTATAGACAGCCTATATTCTATTACAATCTAAACCATCCATGCCTTTTTCTGGGCAACACTTTATACATAGCAGTTGGTGTCTGTGGAGGATGGCACGCTCCAATTTTTTTCAGTCCTGATACCGACACAGATACCGGCACTTTTGGTATCGGCCGATACTGATTACCGATCCGATTCCAGTGTTAAATAAAGTTTTAAGTTAAGTTGCAAAGTAAATTATAATCAATATCTATATTAGGACTTTGATGCTTTTTAGAAACCTGCTGCTGATAGTGTGGCCTGGGTAGGTTAGACATGGCTGATGCTTGACAGTAGACCTACGCATGTAAATACATTTAATTGGATCAGCCCCATGGATCAGTTACAACTGTCCAATTGTCACCGATACGGATCCAGCTATGTAAGACAGTATTGGACCGATTTCCGATCTCAGTATCGTATCTGTGCCATCCCTAGTTGTAATTAGCTTTTTATTGAACTGTGAGTGTCCTGGTGTGTTCAGCAGAAGGCAAAGAGACCCCCGCTGTGTCAAGGACTCAGGGGCTTCTAGTAACAGCAGGAAGTTAGCATAAATGACATGAATGTTCAAGCTCACTCGGCACAAAAATTGGAAGTGTTATGCAATAACCATTTATAAGTCCGTACATTATACACTTTTCAAACATGAATGTATGCAAAAGCTGCTCATTAGAAATCATACAGTGAATCAGATGAGATTTGGTTCCTTAGCTCCATGTGTAACAGTGGCCAGCTGGTTGCACAGTGCAGTTAAACCTCACTCTCAACAACTCAAGGACGCTCTGGCAGATGCTAGACGCTAGCCCTTGGGTTTTAGCATCTCTTGCTAAACGTCCAACCGGATTCAAGTTCCACATATGTGCGGATAAATATGTACATTTTCTCCCATAAAGAAGAGTTTACGGAGCATGTACATGCTATATCTTTTACTGTGGCTATCATGGTTTTATGCACAGACAATGTACACACATTTAACTGCTTTGGACAGTTGTATATTAGCATATAACGTGTGATTACTGTTCTTTACATAAAAACATTGCCATTTGCCAATGTTTCTATACCATATTTTCTCGACTGTAAGTCGCACTGGAGTAGTAGACACTATATAATTTGCCAAGCAATGTTTTCTTCAGTCTAAGTCACACATATACTCTTGCATTGTTTTCAATTGTCACCAGTGTATACAATGCCATCACTTGGCCATAGTTGGTATGCGGTAGACAAAATACACAAGACTTTTCATCATATATATAGCAGGACCAGCCATACAGCTAAAAGGCACTTTGACTTATAGTCCATAAAACAGTTTTATTGTACCTATTTCCATTGTGAATGAGGAATGCAGCACATGGTAACTCATGGGCTGGGGTGTCCTATCTTTAGACATCCGTGTCCACTAAGGTCCACAGGCTAAAGGATTATTCATGAGCCCTATAAATATCTGAGGCAGGGTAAATGTACCTTGCCTGCGGAGAATCCATCCTCATTATAATAGCTTGGTTGGTCATCAGACTAGCTACTGTCTCCTCTTTGTGCCGTGCTATTTAACAAAGAGTTGAGATGCACACTCACACACACACACACACACACACACATAATGTATTCCCATTACAGGAAATGTGTGGTTAATGCCATTTTAGGGTAGAGGAGGTTGATATAGATAGTTGTGTGTCTTAATATAGGGCAGTTTGACTACAAACTATACTTACATTGCATAATATTGTATGTTAATGGTTTTCAAATGCTTTGTGGGACATATAAAGAAAGGGGTATCATTTTAAAATAATACAAATATTATAATCATAATTATAATTGTATAATTATAAAATCATTCTTCTTGTTTATATGAATATGTATGAATTATTATTTTCTTTATTCTAAGCATATTAATAAAGACAATATTAATGAATACATATTAATATATAACGATTATTTCAAAATAACCTTGCAACCCTGCAAAAACATGTTTCGACCTGACCCCACATTTGGAACTCACGTCTCAACCTCCTCATCACATGACTGTCACACGCTAAATACACGGCATGCAATCTACAGTCTACAAGCTACAGCTAAATGACTAAAGCCATGCTCTCGGGAATTAGTGTATATGGCGGACAAAAACCAGGTTCTTTCACATTCTGAACAGTGCTTAGTAAAATGGTTCAAGTCCTCTAGTTTTACAACCAATCATTTACTGCCGTTAAGGCCCTGAACAGATGCCCACCATCGCGTCATCATCAGCCATGCAGTAGAATGAAAACAAAAATCTTCTCTCAAAGGTACATCATTATCTACTATCTATTGCATTGACCTTCTGCATACACACTAATTGCTAGTTTGAGTGTTGTGGCCTTCAACCAGGGTGGACCATAGGGTGCTTTGGGACAACAACAACAACAACAACAACATAGACAGGAAACATCTGCCAAGAGAGGGTCAGCCGTAGTTAGGTTTCCGCATCACACTCACACATTGTTTCATAAGGCTGCTGCTTTTTTCCTTTGAGCCTCTCTGGCAGAGAGGCTTTAAAGGGACACTATTTGTGTCTGGAGTGGTGCTTTAAACCAGCGTTATAAAAAAGCTCTCTAGTTCTCCCCCTACTGGATAATCAGTTCACACTGTTCTCTATACCCATCTCCCTGCAGCTACTGATGCTTTTGTGGGCAGTTATTATTGAACCTACAGGCCATAATAATGAGATTCTGTTGGCACCTGACTGGAGCTACTTGAAAAATGTATTAATCAAATTAAATAAAGTACATTTGCAATGAGAACACAAGACAGTGAGATTTGCAAATTGAGACAACAATTAAGTATTATTCAGTTCACCAGTTACAATTCATTATTAACAGAATATGCGTGAAGCCAACAAAAACAACTTAAGTGGCTGAGATTTGAATGATAATGACAAGTCAACCACTGTGCTCTATTTTAAGAGTTGTACATGTCACTGTCAGTGTGATCAAGTAATCATAGTCAGAGCAATGAGTCATCTACATTATTTGTATGCTAAGGGCATTTGGAATTATGATGTACGTGACATGTTGCAAACCACATACATGTGACCAGTATCACTCATACATCCGAATGACTATTCATTAATGCAGCTGTTTGGGATCCATAAGTCCACAAGTGGATATTCATTCACAGTGACAGTATATAACATATATAAAATAATAATTCCTGTACAGAGAGCACAAGACACAGAGAGCAGATGATTCTAACTGCAGAACTGTGGGTGCATATGCGGTTACGGGTGTCAAAAGCATCAGTATACACAGTAATCTGGTACAAACATACATGTAGGCCCTGAATGCATGCAATTGTGTTTACATATGATGGGAGGGGACACTGCAGTTTAACAGGCTCCTGGCAAATCCTGCAATGAAATAAAGTGAGCTTTTGTTTCACTAAAAAATGTTTTATTGATACTTTTCCAAAGAGCGGCAGAAGACAAACATCATCAACATACATTACATGGTTCATTGGGATTATTTACCACGTTACAACCAACTCAATATGAACAGAGGAACATAACATCTACATGTCTTATCTTATTACTGGACAATACGCACCAAGCCATGCTAATAATAATAAAGACACAGTATTTGTGTCAGTGTAGTGCTAAGATGTCCCCCCACAGGGAGCTAAGAGAGATGTCTCACAGACATAAGGGTCACCTTGGGAGTTCTGACTGCGTCAGGTTGCTCTTATTACTGGCTCTGTTCACTTATGGTGTGAATCTTGGCCTTGCTGTGACGGAGGAGGGTTTAAATCTCACCTCGGAGGTGAAGGAAGAAATATAATATAAACATTAACTTACTCTATCAGCTCCCCTTAGTTTACATTTCTACCAGCTATTTGCATTCATAATGATTACCTGTAATGATTTGTCAGTAGGAAGGCATTTTTTAATAAACCTAATGCGTCATACTCTGAAAATGTGTGTGTGCTGATGCCATGTCAGAAGTCTTGATTGGAAAAGTGGTTTATTAGTGGTGGTCATATTATTTATTCCCAAAATGGTTTCTGAAAAGACATTTTTCCAGAACACGTCTGTATACTACCTGTAGAACAACTAAGTGTCAGCTCAGTGATGTCATCTAACATGACATTGTTAGATGCATGAAATTCCCTCCAACCTTCACTTCATTTAATATGTTAATTGCTTTTCGCTGCTATCTGACATCTACACTTGAGAATTGCATGGCACGCTTGCAGAGTATGATACAAAAACCTTTGAGAACCGTTGTATTAGCGTGGTGTGTAGCCTATGCATGAGCTGGCAATAATTCTGCTTGCCGACTGATAAATGTTGTGCCATTTATATGTTGTCTACCTGGTCTATAGACAAGCCAAACCAACACGGTGACCTATTCATTATTGCATTATTCAAGCACCACTAAATCCACTGACTCAAGTTTATGAAACATAATTCATGCACAAAAAAAACACTTTTTAATTTGCCTGTTTAAAGTGAATTTATGTATTTAAATGAAATTATAAAATATACAAAGCAGACTTTACAGTGCTTAAAATAACCTCCACATAAGAGTCCATAAACAATTTGAATATGAATGCACTTAATTTGACTATCAAGCAGTGATGATATGAGGTGTTTGGTTGTTGTAGACTTCTACCAGTCTTAGTATCAGGTTGCATTTACTGAGCAAGCTAGATGGTTCATTTTACATCAGCCTGTATAGAGCACAGCACTGAAAGAGACTCCCATCATACAGTAAATCGATAGGCTCGTTCAGTAGGCTCACATTGACCGGGCAGCATAATGTGCAGTCAGTCCATGGACAGACAAGGTCACCGGGCACATAAAAAAGACATGCTAGCACAGCAGAAGAGCAGAATGAGTTTACCAACTTTCAGCCCTCTATCATTGCCTTGTTCCGGCTTTGGCAGATTTAAACATCCTCACTGAAGGACTTCTTCATGGATGTGTATTGTTTTTACTGTGTGTGTGCGTGCGCGTGCATGCGTGAGCGTGCGTGAACACACATTGCAGCTGATAAGCACTGAGCTCTCGCACGTAAAGATCCCAAGCTGTTTAATCTGTCTAAGCACCTATTTCTCTGCGTGATGTACAAGCAAACTGTGGCCTACCATTTACTTTAATGCACACACAGGCAAACCGTTCCTCCAGTCAAGTGTTTCAAAGGTGGACATCGGGAGTTATCTCGACATCTCCATTTAACATGCCCTGTGTGGGCAGTGGGCACAGTGCAAGTGATAATGCCCACTGACCTCACCTAGGTGATCAAGAACTTGCTGGTTCGAACCCCGCTAACTCCTCAACAAGTGTTGAGGTGTCCTTGAGCAAGACACCTAACCCTAACTGTTTCCGGTGGTCAGGTGTCTCCTTGCATGGCTGACATTGCCGAATGGGTGAATGTGAAATAATGTAAAGCGCTGTATAAATGCAGTCCATGCATATTGAATGTGTTAGCTATATGTGAACAGAGGTGATCACAGTGGTAGGGCTACATTAGCTGGCAGCAAGCACAGTATCACCATATGGTTACCGGCTCACAGAACCAAGCCAGGTGAAATAATGAAGTCTATGCTATGCTGTTTGCTTAAAGGAGTAGAGTGTCTGATTAATTGATTATCTGTTGTGTTCCTTCATTGGCATCCAAACAATACTGAGTGAATACTGTAACTGTAAATACAGCTCTGCTTTACCGTAGGAATGTGATGTAATGTCTTATGCAGGTATACACCACATGGAAATACCCTTCATATAACAAGAAGTTCTAGAATAATATGGTGAAATAATAGTACACCTTACAGACAAATGTAATATACCAACAAACACATTTGTAGTCACAATGGAAGTGTGACTTAGGTGTGTTTACGGAAATATCGTTCCCCTTACCTCTCATTCTCCTTATCATGTACCACCACCATCTCACTTTGAATTAGTCAGGAAGCTTTCCCAATATTTCCAGGTGGCTAGCTAAAATGTCAATGTTTATGTTAACACTGTATGCAATGAGCATGCTCATGGAAATGAATGTGCACACACGCACGCGCACACAAACATGAGTCGATACACACGTGCATATCTTTTGGATTTGCCATTCTACCCATGCTTCTCTGTAAAGATCTCCCATAATGTCAAACCTGCAGGACACAGAGATAAGCACATGAAAGTGAACCAGTCCTGTGGAAAGTATTAGTGCTCAGCTCAGCCATCAGTCAAAACCAGTCTGCACAGTACCTGTCCACTTATTATGTTGAGTGGAAACTTCACTTCATTTGTGACTTCACAAGGAGCAGGAAGACATTTGGATTTTGGAATAATAACAAAGGATAAAACGGATATCTGCCATACGATTCAGAAAAGTATTTTAATGTTTGAGTTGTGAAGTAGATGTTGGATCGTCACACATTTCTAATGTGTATAATGAACAGCTATACTGGAGAGAATTCTAATGTATTTGTCTTGTTTCCAAAAATATGTAATATCTCATATCAGAAGCATTAATGTTTTCTGCAACCAGTTTTGGCTCATAAAGACAATGAGTGTTATGTTGGAATACAGTATTGGAACAATACTTGAAGTCGCTGATAAGAGTGTACAATGTGTCTGTGAGAAAAAGACAGTCAACACACTCTGACCTTATTGATAGTGCCTTCTGCCAATGGAAAGATTAAATAATCAGTGAATTTAACAATAGCCCTCTAGCACATTTTGTTCACAGGCCCATGCCATTGAAATCCACATTATTGAGTTTCAGGAATAAAATAAATAAATGCTTACATAATGGTTAGAAATAACGCTTTTATGTGATGCATCTTGTGTGTCCATCCATCCATCCATCTTCTCCCGCTTATCCGGAGTCGGGTCGCGGGGGCAGCAGCTTCAGCAAGGGACCCCA
>JAODTR010003413.1:0-12801 GCA_025399935.1 Amblyopsis rosae
CGTGGGGCTCGTTGCTTTTCTGGCAACTGTGTTATTTTTCGTTCATTTGCACTCGCCTCACCATCCCAGCGTTACAGAAGAAATGTGTTCTATTTTAAGAATGTGAATGGTTTCTTTCATGCAATACCAAGTATCTGAATAATCCATGCAAAGTCATATCCACTTTAAAATATGAAATAAAAACAAGAGAGACAGATATCAACTTATAGTAAGATCTGACATTGGAATAAATGCATGTCATACACAAAAGTGCGCCTTGTTCTTTTGTCAGGCACTGTTATCATCGCTGATATCTGAGAGCTGTCGTGGAAGGAGAGAATACGCGAAATGGGAACACATCACATAATGTGTCAAATAATCAGCAGACTAAATAATAGGAGAGCAGTGGAGGGGTGCAGATCAGGTTCCCAGGGACTCTGCATTTGACATTCTCTGTGATATCAAGTTTGCTCTGTGGTACATAATCACGTCGTATCTTATTTACCCATGCTCTCCCAGGGATGGAAGCCTATTTGTGCACTAATCATTTGCACAGATTGAAGCCAAACAAATAAAAATAAATGACTACCAATTCCCTTTCAGAAGATAAAGATTAAGCATTTGTTGTGCTCCAGGCCTTGCCGTGTCTGACAGCATGCAAGTGGACCTGCAATAAGTAACATCACATTACTTGTGAGATCAGTCTTATCTATCTCAGGACACGTCAACGTGTTTAACAAATGACAAGAATGATATTATTTTATTATTATTTAAAGTTTTATTTAATTTATGAATAAAACCTCATATCAAATCAAAATAATAATCTAGAATCATCCTGCCAATCTATTTTTTCTCTCTGATAATAATAACACAATGAAGACATCCTCGGGGAGAGGATAGTCTGACTGGTACCACGAAAATGTGTATCGCAAACTATTCCAAGGCAAGGCACTGAAATGACTATGGTAATATGAATCCAGTGTGCATGTATATTTTAGGGGGCAGGGTAATCAAATGGTTAAGACCCAAGAGGTTGTGGGTTTGGCTCCCAACAAGCTTGGCCTAACTGTAAGCTTGCATCCCTGACTAACATTATTTTAATAAGCAGCATAGTTCCATTGTGCTAGTGTCCTATCGTTACGCCAGTGTGTGGAAAAGAAGAGTGACAATAGTTAATTTATGCTTGGCGTTAAATGTAAAATGTCTTTTTTACTGTGGTACAATATGATGAAAGCTGTGAGATGCCTAAAGGCTTTTCCCAAGCTAACGTTTATTTTTGCTCCTTGGTCAGTATGTTGACTAATGATGACTTTAGTTTTTGTTTTGACAGGCATATTCATTAAATCTTTATCGCGATAGGCACTTCACATTTGGCAGGTGTGCCCTCAGGAAAAGCCAAGGCAAGAACATTTCATGTTTAACAATAACAACATAAACCTTGTTGCGAGAGAACGGAACAATGAGTAATAGTTATATTATAATTGAGGAATGGAGGTGTGTGCTCCATGTGTTCTGTAGATTGTTTTGAAAGAAATGCATTTTCAAGCAAGGGTAATCGAAAATATAGGAGGGTCAAATGACAAGACAGAGCCTGTGGATAAAACGTCACTGTTTCAACCAGTCACAATATTTAATGTACTGTAAATAGACATACCTAATACAGTTGTATACGTATTAATACAGTTTAGCACTGTATTAAGTACATCCAAGTACATCCAAGTACATCCAAGAATGCATAGTTCCTTTATTTTCATTTCTGGTTATGGTATATAAATGCAATATGAAGCAACGTATTCACAACCATTCTGAATCTATCCTTTCAAACAGAGGACGTAAAACACCAAGTGTGAACAATGGAGTAGTCATGTCACTGCAACCTGTTTCAAATTGGTTCTAGGCTATTTGCTAAGAACACAAGAGCCTTTAATATCAGGCAGACGGCAGAGGCAAGCCTCATAATAACACTGTGAACAATGCAGGCCTGCAAACCTTCTATAATACGTGTTATTAAACTCTCTCAGACACATGTGGCCTTAATCAAGCAACGTACGTCATAAGAGCCAGAGGAATGCATGAACTACCAGATTGCAGAAAGAGAAAGAGCAACACAAATCAACAATCACCTGAAATCCTGTGAAACGGCACAGTGAAGCTGATAGAAATAACAGATGCAGTCAGACTTTCCCATAGTTCGGTTAGAAAGCTCACCCAACAAAAGAAAAGAAAAATCTAATTAACTGTTTTGCTAACTGCCTCCCTAACCCTAAAAAGCAAAAAAATAAATAAACATATACTGTATCTCAACTGAAAAAGGTGTAAATACATTCTTGTCTGGTTTTAAACAGACTACTGAGTTTTAAACAGACTACTCTACTGCGGTTATGGCCATGTTTAAGGGGGATACATCATGCTAGCAGTGATTATATTGAAACGATTATAACTTGTCTGCTATAGTGACTGAATGAATGGTCTGCGATGTGCTGCTCACCATCAATCACATTGATTGATTGCATCATAAAAATGTTTGTCCATAGTGTTAATAGATCCTGGATAACA
Source organism: Amblyopsis rosae (assembly GCA_025399935.1). Classification (NCBI taxonomy): domain Eukaryota; kingdom Metazoa; phylum Chordata; class Actinopteri; order Percopsiformes; family Amblyopsidae; genus Amblyopsis; species Amblyopsis rosae. Next base: position 2,536 of record JAODTR010003413.1, read on the forward strand.
AATTAAGAGGGTGTTAAGAATGATTTATAATTGATAACTATGGCTTTATTTCTTGTCAGCAGATATAGGTTCTAAGGAGATATAAGGAAAGTATTGGCAATGAAACAAATCCAAAACAAAGGATTTGGAGTTTGGAGAAAAGACCCTTTCAAGGCTAAAGATATTAAATACAATTCTACGATTAATAAATAATGAACGAAACAGACAAACTGCCCAACGAAGATAACAGTTAAGCAAAATAATTGTAGACTAGACAAAAAACACATTTCTAAAAAGCAATTACCCTGAAATGTAACCTCTCTTGTTTTATATATGGAGGAATGCGGAAACTGTGGAAAAATTGCTCTGCATATTTATAGAGGGCCCTGTCTGTCCAACCCAACCCACTAGATCCATGCCACTTCATTAGTATTCAGTGAATTCATTAGGACACAATTGCTGCTGTCTGGGAACATGGGAACCAGTGATGGAGGAGAGGTTAGGTTCAGCCCCCTACATAAGTCCCAATGGAAAAATACCCCATCCCCCAATAACCCAAGGTCACTGCGCCCTTCCTCCTACCAAGGATGTGGCCATCATGGCGTTTCAGTATTAGATTATCTGTGTGTTCACACTGTGATGTCAGCACAACGATCTGTACTGAGCATGACCGTGGAAGGGTCAGAGTTCAGATTTAGGCTTCCTTGTCCCCAAGGGATGTCACAATTCATCGTTCACCAGGCAGTGTTAAAGTGTTATAGTGTAGTATAGCGTCCTTATTAAATCATAAAGATTAGAAATAAGACCAGAGTTTCTCGGCCAAAGACCGATGCGTTCCTCAGCTAAACCGTTAAACTCAATGTTGAGGTAAATAAGTGTCGCTAACCAGGAAGGCACTGAGTAAAACGCTTTTCCAGCTCTTCCGCTAGTTCATGCGTTAAGCTGTGGCATGTTACAACGTGACAGTGATAAATCATTCCACAGGGAAGCACTTACACACTTCTGGCAGTTTAATAAAAACACCAAAAACCTGTTGTGCATGAAAGCATCACCATAATGAATTACAGTAGTGCTTGAAAAAATATTACCCTGCACACACCCTACAAAGACTGACCATCTAAAGTGTAGTTTGAGCTGGGCTGCTTGCTTACATCCTCCAAATTATTATTAGATTTTGACATGCACTTCATCTTAATATGTCGGCTGGTGATAATGTGAAATATTAATTGAGCAGCTCAATCTTCACTCATATGGTTTGAAGTACCCTTTAAATTGTTTGGTGTTGATTTGGTATTTCCGCTAGAAACAGGAAGTTAGGGGGGAACGTGTAAAGGAAATTGATTTGACTCTTCATTAGCCAATATCATTCTCACACACACACACACACACACACACACACACAAACTCACTTACATAATCCACCACCACAAGATCCAAAGATCAAAAGATCTTAAATTAGATAAAATGTGCCTAAACCCGTGAGTGTAAGGGTGAATGGTTTGTATTTCTCCTAGAAGTTTCTGGAAAGGTGAAAGTAAAGTATGTGGGTGTACCGTGAACTTAAGGATCTCATATTCATATGTGATGTTTGCATCTGAAAAAAGCTGTGGCACCCAGCTTATTTTAAGGTCCCACAGCTACGTTAACTTTCTATGAAAAAGGCAGAATAACATTTCCGGCCGTCCATATATTGTACATACCTGCGAGAACTATATGGCACGTCCTGGAAGCTTTTACTGCTACCCTCCTCACAATGAAGAGCAAAGTCTTTGATCATACACTGTAACTTCCTCAACAAGAGACAACAGCAAGGCAGGGCGGCTGCCAGAGAGTTACCAAACATGGAAAGCCAGTTATAAAGAAGTCAATAGACAAGAGAACACACCATAGAAATGCACATAACATCAAAATAACTAAGCTGTTTGAGCAACTATCAAAGAAAACATTTAGCTAAAGCCTTACTGGTACACCATTAACAGACATTGTCAAGACATGAGTGGAAATTATGTTATGTTGTCAGAATACCAAGCCGATAATCAAGGTCAAGAATAAGACTGCCTTTGAGAAGTTGCATATCTATTTACATATGATAATAGATTCATTCATGGTTATTCATGCTCCTTCCCCCAAGATGGAAGAAATTTCTGTCTAGGTGCTTTTGTCAAGGTGTCAAGGCTAAAATAGAGTACGCTATTCTGTCTCACAAGGTGCTCTTCTTTCCTTAAAGCCAGCTAGGGACATAACATGCAGGCTATATATGTAAACATAGACAGCACTTTGGTCACTCACTTTCATCAAGTAATGAGGAGAACCTCAGTTCTGCCGAGAATAAAGGGGAAAACACAAAGGCGTGTTCAGAAATGCTTTTGGAAAAGAAAAATGTTTTCCTAAAGAATTGCTATAGTTAACGAAACAATAGTCATGGTAGCCTACATTATACTGTAAACGAGCGTGATTGAGTGTGTATTTGTTTGAGTGTTTGAGTACAGTACCAAGTAAAATAGGAAGGAAACAAGATGAATAAGATGAAACAAGAGCAGCTCGTTACATCGCAGTCCCCACATGCCTCCAGTGAATAACACATTATTCATCAGATAAATAATAGGATGAGAAATAGGAACGAAAATGGAAAAAAATATGAAAAGAGAAAAGAGTTTCAAGAGGGTTGTGTATGTGCGCACACATGAACAGGTACTGTATGTGTGTTCGGCATATGTGTGAGTGCGTGTGCGTAGCTAAGATCAATGTTTTTCTGCTAAGTAGCAACAAAGGGATTAGCGGTAGCCGGGGGGGCACAGATGGCACAGAGAGGTTCTGGGTTGTTGCGAATAGGTCACACAAACCATGAGACAACCAGCCCACCTTTACACAAAGGCCATTCACCACCAATAATGGCTTCCATGGGATGGTCTCTATTCAGGCTTTTAATCCCGCATCAATCCTCTGAGCGCCTCACACTCATTCTTTTCAAGGCTGTAATAGTGAGCAGAGCAGAAGTGCCTTGAGATGTCACCGCATACTAGACCCGACTGCAGAATTCAATAAGAGTGGCTTACGACGCCACAGAGGAATATAGATATGAACCGGGAGAGGGGGGGGGGGCAGAGAGAAGCAAAGAGAAACGGACCGGTGGAAGAGACGTATTAAAAGGCATTCATCTAAAGGCGTGCACGTAGACTCAGTGAAATGCTTTTCTCCCAAGGTCAGCTTTAACCCGCTTTTTCATTAATGCCGGTAAGGGCAAATTCTGGACACAAATCGAGACGTGTACCTTTAAGAGTTCTCCCGCCCCCCCGTTCCTAGTCTGCTGTGATGCAGCGCAGATGCCAGCTCTCCTCCTGCTTGTTGTGTGACGGTGGTGATGCGTTTCCTGCCACCATAAGGCTGTGTTCTCCCCAGGGCGCTGGCTCGCTGCTTAGCACCATATGGCCAGGCCAAGCAGGCGGGCCGAGATCTTTCTCTCTCTCTGTCTCTCTCTCTCTCCCTCTCTCTCCACGAGCTGGTCCCCAAGCCCCCGCCACGGGTTGCACCCAGAGAACTAGAACACAACTAGAAGCAACGACCCTGTTCCTTCCTTCCAATTGACATACGTTGAAGAATCTAAGATGGCTCCCGGTCAGTTTATGTAATCTACGTACAGCAATTCTGTATCTCCACCAAAAATTGAACCATACAGTTCTGTGATTAACAATTGCAGAGTTAAGTGTTTTTTATTTCGGAATAAGCCTCCTAAGACACACTGCCGGCTAACGGCGTCAGTTATTGGCTGGTTATCATATTAACATTAAAATGAATTAAAAGATAGACTTTCTCTGACATAATCTTATTACATCTTACATAATAGTAGAAATACATACACTGGCAACAAGCTATGCTTAATATTTAAGATGAATAATGGCAGTGGATAAAGTATGCTCCCTTTTGGTTTCAGCGCACAACATCTCTTGCCACAGTGGTCTTCAAGGCAAGGCAGGATAGAATGCTGATCCCCTGGTTGCACCCCAAGCACAGCTTGTGAAGGGACACTTTTCAAGTTGCACAGTCAAAGCACAGAATTAAAGTGTGAAAAATAAAAGGAAAGAAAGGACTTAGATGATTCATTCCAATTCTATCTGTTTGTTAGGGGACTGTGTTCCTGTACCGTGCTGTAGGTAGCATGTGAGCTGAAACCAAATCCATAGTATTCTGGGAGCCAAGTCCCATCTGAGCGTAATTCAAAAAAAATCTCCCAGTAAGGTTCTCTACTGACAGGACAGCTCTCTTAACAAATCATACTCCTATAGGAAGCAGACCGTGCGCTTATGAAACACATTATTCTCTCTTATCTACTGCAATTGTTTTTGCTGACGGGTTAGTTCCTACTCCAAGTCTACCTTTACGGTAAACTGGCTGTAGTTCTTTACAGAGTTCTGCTTCCATTACATATTACACCGGACCAGAGCCATGTAGAAGAGAGTTGCGTCAACTCCGTTCACTCCAATGGATCGTGGAGCCTCAAACCATTTCCCGGAAGTAAGCCGCAAATACTAAACAAACCATATAAATTATATTGTAAATGTAAACTGATCCATTTATTTACTACTAATTACCAAACATTGTAGTTATGTATCTGTATTAAATGATTCAAATTGCCCACGAAAGCATTTCCTGGAACTGTTGTGACCCATCTGACCGTTGAAAATTTCCGAACTTCCGTTGGCGCAACTCTCTTCCACATGGCTCTGCACTGGACCTCACCTTAAGTCAGCAAACACAGGAGCATATCTGCAATATGCTGCAGTAGGGCTGGGCGATACATTGCAATTCACTATATAGGCTACACCTATTGTAGAAAATGTAGGCTAGTGTCTGCATTTTTCTCCTGTCAACCAACCCACTCAATATTTGTTGAAATATATTCATGTGGATGTTTCTCCAATCACTATGCAGCTTTATTTAGTTTAAATTAAGTAATTAATTAGTTTGTATTGCACACATAGGCCTTTAGCCTACAGTATGGTATAGTTTTAATAAACAAAACCGTTTTTTAATAAGATTTCATGTAGGAAATACAATCGATTAAACGTTATTATGCATCATACTGAAAATAACCGAGATTAAAATTTTAAGGTTATATCACCCAGCCCTATGCTGCAGTCTGTCTTTGGGAAACCATCCAAACCAGTCCACAAGCAGGTCCCCTCAGCGGCCCAGTGGACAGTGTCACCAGGACTGACTGGTGAACAAACACAAACATTGCACCTCATCACGGAAGAAATAGTTCACTGTGTGGCTTGTACTGATAAATGGCCGGCGATGACAGATGTTCCTCTTTGGCTCTGACGGTGTTAACACCAAGCAATCTGTAATGAAGAGGTGTGAAGCTGAGTCGAAAGAGAAGGCTGCAGTCACATTTACCTCCTCCAACCCCCAATAGGCAGAGCTGTGTGTGTGTGTGTGTGTGCACGCGCATGTGTGCGTGTGTGTGCGCGCTGCACCCTGCGATTATGAAACGTCTGGTCTGTATGTTCATTCTGTGCTTAATCTCCAATTTGGGAGTTTATTTTAAAGGAAAATGTATATATGAATAAGATGATCACCATTTCAAACACACACTCACGAAAACACGCACACACACACACACACACACTCAAACACACACAATTGTTGATAACGCGTGCCTAAACACTGATACAGTGCATTCCAGCTTTACTAGCCCTCTTGAGTTTTTCCCAATTAAACCAGGAATGCACAACGTAACAGAAATGTACTGTATGTTGCCATAGAGATTAGTTTTATATGAGCACCGGGTACGCTTGAAATCGGTACAGAATTTCCGCCTGCACAGAAGTCATTTGAAGAAGCATGATTCCATCATTACTCCTCCTGAAAAGAGTGATGCTACGCAAGGTAGCACCATCCCTGGCATCTGCGATTGATTACAAGTCTTAATGTGTCACTGATGAATTAAACATCCCGGGAGTAGAGGGACCCTCTCTCTGTCTCTCTCTCTCTCTCTCTCTCTCTCTCTCTCTCTCTCTCTCTCTCTCTCTCTCTCCTGATGGCTTAATTTGATTTGCTGGCCCTTATAGGCCAACAAAGAACCGTCTCTGCACCCACACGGGTGGTGAGAGGGATCCCATCCAGAGGTTATAATGTCTGATAAGAGCGCGCCCCACCTTTCCATTCCAGGCTACTTACTACAGTAGCCTCTCAGTCAGCATTTAATTACGGAGCTGTCAGAAGCCCAATCTCCTAAGACATCTCTTGCTGAAATAACAGCGCGGTTAAGGCATAATAAAAGGTTTTCACAACATAGCAATTCTTTCTGCGCTGTTTTCATTTTCATAAAACATTTTTTTTTTTTTAAAGGTAGATAGGAATGGGTTCACCCGTCTGACGGTGCAGCCGGGGCGCCTACCACACCGCGCGGTTTCACGGGTGAATACAGAGGAGAAATGCTGAGCATGTGCCCCTCCCCTTGCCCCCACCCCCACAGAGGCCGCAGAGGCTGACCGCAGCGCATGCAGAGCCCCCCCCCCCCTAAGGGAGGAGCGACTCCTGAGGTCCGGGGGGCCTGCGCCAGCTCCCGCTCTCCTGGCCGTAATTTAGAGCGCTGCTCCCCAAGGTGGGAATCGCGACCTTCCTTGTGGGGTCGTGACACAGAAGAGTGGTCACAAGATCATTTCCCGAATTCAAATAAAAGTTAAACACGATTCCAAATATTTCAGCCATGAATGTTACTGTATACAGTTCGACTGTTGTGGTCTGCTACTAGCCTATATGACATTACTATAACGTAATATTATGGTTGTTGTACTTCAACCACCTCTGTTTATAGTATATATATATATATAGTATAGACTCTATACTATATATATATATATATATATATATATATATACTATAGAGGACACAGAGAAGGAGACATGCAGGACATTGCTCCCCTCTATCGGTCCCTCTCCCATGCCGTATTACTGACATCAGCGGTGACTGACATCGCTGTGACAACAGCTGCTCCAACTGGGATTATGACGCCAGTCTGCATGGGTAGGGGCTTAGGGGAGGAGGGGGTCGGGCGTTTGGAGCCTGAGGAGGTACAAAGAAGCCTTTTCCACTCTCGTGGCATGTGCAACAATTGCTTGGGAGGCCTCCAGAGCACCCTTTTCCAGACCCAGCCTCCCGTCACGCAACAGAGAGCCGTGGTAACAAGGAAACAGAGGGCAGATGTCGTGTTTTTACCCGGTCCCAATCTACAGTACATGAAGTGATAACGCTTCAGTACAACCCCTCTAAGCATTATATGACACAAACTTATGTCTCAGCATAGCGCTGTCACATAATTAGCATAGGTTACAATTTTACTAGCTTCCTATTGGACATTTTAGATGTTTTAGCACATGCGCTTATAGTGTAGCATGTACAAGTCTTAACAGACACGCACTAGATTACTACAAATATAATGAGGGCAAGGAATCAACTGTGTTTTTCTCGGGATCTGCTGTGTAAAGTAGCTCCACGGCTGTTGTTTGTGTATTCCAGTCCATGTTGTCTCTAGTTGCCTATTGGGTTTTGGTAATCTTAGTAGCTTTATTTTTCTGTACCATTGAGGGATATGTATACCTCACCTATGATTCTGTTGAGTAAATATCTTACCTGATTGTAAGTGGACAGCATTTATATGGCACTTTAAATCCAGAGCGCTTTACATTATTATGCCTGACATTCACACAATGATGGTGATTACTGCCATGCAAGGTGCGACCCAACACAGTGAGCAGTTAGGGGACAGGCATTTTGTTCACAGATGAGTTCAAACCCACATCCTTCCGGCGGGAAGCCCAACACCCAGACCACTAGACCGTCATGTAGCTCTTATTCCTGCACTTCCCCAGTAAGTCCTGGCATGTGTAGTGCATTCTGATTAATACTGTATAACAGACTTCACCTAATTATCTGTTAATGTCAGGCAAAAGAGGAAAGAGCCGAGTTGAAAAAGTACTCACTGAGTGGAAATTTGAGGCAGAGGGACATGAAAAAAATAAAAGAACAGAAGTGCAAAATTACTTGCCTGAATGTTACTGAACTGCTCACCTGCACAGGGAAGAGCCCATTTTCCATGTAATTACATTTTGGAGTTACTAATGATATCACCTAATGGAGGAGGAGAATCATTGCATTGGACAAGGGGAAATGAGGTCTTCCCAAGACTGACATTCAGTTCAAATCTCCCTTTAAATGCCTTGATGATGTGATTACTCACTTAATGCATTTTTACACTGTATGCTGGTAAGATGAGTCAGTGAACGACAAAGCTAAATGTCTTATTTTGGGGGGATTGTTAAGGCTGAAAAGTGAAAAATACAAATAAATAATTTCACGTCAAAACAAACAGCATTTTGCCTCAGCAAAAACTATAACTTGTTTTCTCGACTGCTGTGTTAAGTGTAGGTTTGTTGAATCTGTATTTGACTTCCTCTCAAAACGTCCAAACAAAGCCAGGCCTCTGGTGGCAATGTCAGTGCGACTTGTCATTCAATTTGCCACATACACGAGAATTTCCGAGTGTGTTTGCCACAGCAAACAGCTCACCATAAGGCTCTCCATCTGTCTGAGGCAGTGTGGTGGTGCTTTGATGATGGAGAGATTTAATAATAGCTTATTGCTATGTTGTTACTAAACAAATGTTTTAAGAAGAATTGCTGTTCTGATTTACCAATGTAAATTAATTACATAGATTTGTAATATGTTTAAAATGTTCTTGACCCTCCAGAACAGCATTACTCTCCTTTTAAGCCTCTAAAAGCTACAGTATGTTAAAAATAAACACCAACGCAAACAAATCGCTCGCAAACCATTTCTTGCCATCCCAACATCCTACGTTAATAGAAGACAAGCAGGCAAACACACTGACAGCATATCTGCCTGTTAAGACACCATTGTGCATTTGTTTTGCTTGACTGGAGATTCTATTTGCACAAAGCTGACAATAGGCAAACGTATCAAAACACCTAAACATTTAAGAAGCTATTACATGATTTGTTAGGGGAAAATATTCCACGTTGGCGCGTTTTTACTACATGCAGGTTTGTGGGCTTCACAAAGAAAATAGAAGTTGGATAAGAATAGTTGCTCTTTTCCCTTCAAACTCCCATTCACATCCATATACACATTGTTGTGATCTCTGAGAAGCCTGGCTTTCATTTCCACACTGCCAGCAGAACTATAGTATCAAGAGTCTGCTCTACCAACTGGTGTCCAGATGAGATGAAGCGTTTCCCAGCATTCCTGCTGGTGCCAGACTCAGGCCATCACAGAGTTAGTCTCATAGAGCTGGGCACACACCATGCAGTGACCCCACTAGGGGTGCGCAATATATCGACTCAGTACAATTATCGCAATTATCACGTTGTGCAAGATCATATCGAAGATGTTGCAGGAAGTGCAATATTCCGTTTATTTTATGGAGAGATGCGTCCATTGGCTGTTTGGCTTAGTTGTGTTTGATTTAGACAGAAAAGTAAGATGCATGGCTGAGGAAGATAATGACACAATAGAGATGGAAGATGAAACATTAGTGGCCAAAAAGAATGCCTCCTCGGTATCTTGGAATTACTGTTGAAAATGTGATGTTTTTATATGTTATGAATATATTTTTATGTTTTTTCCCACAACCTTTGTAGTTTTTACTTATGTTTAAAAATATCTAAATGAATATCGATATTGCAATTTTCATGATCAATATCAATATCACATTTTATCAATATCGTGCAACCCTAGACCCCACTATGGTTGATCAGGTCTGGATCACAGTTAACATCAGACAACAGAAAGCAAAATGGTAGTTGAGCAATGCCAGACCTTTTTGTATTAAGAAACCCTCACTGAATTTATACACAGGAATATCAACCCATAAACACAACATGTAGCTCGAGGCTTTTTATTTGTGTAACTTAGGTTCTTTAAAGACCATGACAGATACGCTTTGCCATAGCGACAATATTTTATAACACCACAGAAGAGACCTCATTAGGCGATAACAGTACATTTTCACCATGTTTGCCTCACAACCCCCCATGCTTGCAAATATATCACAAGTCATATACTGTACATAGCAGTGACATACATTGCTGCTCCACTCTGCCACGCTGCCCTTGGTAAGGTGTTATATTTCCAACTGAAGGTCTAACAATGGCGTAATTATCACAAGAGAATGTTAAAGGACTGTTAATGTGAGGATCCTGCACTGCTGAAGGGTTAGTAGTGGCTAGGGGGCGTGTCTACTCCTGCTGACACAGGCATGCCAAG
>JAODTR010003414.1:0-12801 GCA_025399935.1 Amblyopsis rosae
CTGTTGTTTCTCCATCCTCATAAACTCCAAATGCTTGTTTCTTTTAAAGCACAACTGTATGGCAAGAGGCACGCAGGCAGTAGAAAAGCAGAAAGCTGATAGCAGACAGATTATTATGCAATCCTCAAACAAAGTTTCTAGTGGCCTGAAATTATTATTATTATAAAGTATTATTTAAAATGACCTTCGAAACCTTTAAAGAATGAGCTGGTGAAGAGAAGAGTTGGTGTTTTAGTTTGCTGGGATGCCAGTCTAACAAAATGTTATAACAAAGAAGTGGAATGTATTACTGCTAAGCAGTAATACATTCATACATGTTTCTTCCATGGTGGGGCAATTACAATGAATAATCCTAGATCGGTTTTACATACAGTATTTCCTGGAGACCCTCATCTGTACATGCGGGCAAGACTTGTGACACTGTTTTTGTCTGGTACATTGTCTGGCAACAGAATGTAGAAAACATTTAACACAAACACTAGACGTGGAGTGATTCCATGCCCACACCTTTCCCTAGTTAACAGACTAAATATTTTAATTACATCAATTCTAGAGATAGATACACACACACACAGAGGCGTACGCACACGCACACGCACACACACACATCTTAAACCCACCTTGCATTCATGTGGCTTCTCTCCAGTGTGGACCAGCTGATGTTTCTGAAGATGAGCCAGCTGGGTGAAGCTCTTCTTACACACATCACACAGGAAGGGCTTCTCTCCACTGTGCACACGCAAGTGGACCTGCAGTGCCCAAGCAACAACACTGAATGATGAATACTAATACTACTAATAATAATAATAATATTAATAATAATAGTAATAATAATAATACTACTAATATTACTACTACTACTAATAATATAATACTACTACTACTACTACTAATACTACTAATAATACAAATAATAATATTAATATTAATAATAATAATATTAATAATAATACTACTAATATTACTACTACTAATAATAATATAATACTAATACTACTACTAATACTACTACTACTACTACTAATAATACTAATAATATTAAAAATAATACTAATATTAATAATACCAATAATATTAATATTATTATTAATAATCAGAATAATAATATTAATATTAATAATACAATTAATAATACTAATACTACTACTACTACTACTACTACTACTACTACTACTACTAATAATAATAATAATATTAACAATAATAATAATAATAATTATAATTATAATACTACTACTACTAATAATAATAATAATACAAATAATACAAATAATAATAATAATAAGTGAAGCTCAAGGTGCTTTAACAATTAAAATTAATTTAAAGGAAATCATCACATCCAACACCGATCTGTGTTGTTTTAAAACAGCAATGCTATTCCTATTCGGGTTCAGTATTTCCATTTTATTAACATAATAAACTAGCTACTAGCTAGTAAAGGATAGGCCTAATAATTATGTTTAGGTTGCTCCATGGGAAAACTGGAATGTTTGAGGCGCGGCTGTAATACACCATACTTTATATAATATTAAGGCATATTTCGGTGCAGTCAGTTTACAATGGCTTCTTGCTAGGCTGGTTTCGACCACATGGGCATTCCAAGCCCAAAAAAAACAAAAAAAAACAACCACACACCTAAATAAAACAAACAAAAAACCCCACCTGGGACATTTCTCCAAACCCACCTTGAGGTTGGACAGCTGTCCGAAGTTCTTGAGGCAGACGTTACACTCATACTTGATCTTTCCGTTCTGCTTTCTCAACGGATACGGCAGGGATTTGTACCCGGGGCCGCTGCGTGTCGTTGAGCCGCTCTTGGCCACGCTGAGGTTCACGGCCTCCTCGTGGCCCGGGGACGAGGACTGATGCTGCTGCGGTGGCGCACCCTGGTGGCTGTCCGGCTTCGGGAGCGGGGAGAGCTCCGGGGTTGCCGGGGCACCGCTTGGGGGAGACATATTAGGGGTTTGCTCCTTCAGTCCGCCTTGGTGGTGGAGGGGGTAGGGCAGGCCCACATGGTCGATGGCGTTGGCGGGGTACGAGAGTCCGTCAGCGCCATGGTAGCCGCAGTATCGCAGGGCGTCTCCAGGGGGCAGCATGCCTGGGAAGGGTGTGGAGTACCGGGGAAGGAGCGGTCGAGGGCGGTGGGGGGGGCCGTACGGATCAGGGAGGAGCTGGTAGGGTGTGAGGAGGGGCCTGGAGGAGGGGGGGAGCAGCGGGTAGGAAGTCACGAGGCCCTCCCTGTGTCCATAGAGGCCGTGGAGGTGCAGGGGGAGGTCTCTGGGGTGAGAGGGGGCGGGGCCGGGGAAGCTGTGCTGTGGGTGAAGGGGAGGGGCGGGGACCTCCGTCGCCCCTGTGTCCCCCTCCACCTCCATCTTCTGGCTGAAGTCCACTATCGGGTAATCGGGGGTGGTGGGGGGCGTGTCCCGCCCCAACGCCTCCACGTCGATCTTGTCGTCTTCGTCGCCTTCGCCGGGCCCTTCTGTCCCGACGGCCGCCTTCCCCGCATGGTCGCCATGCCACGAATGATGCAGCGGACTACTACGGTCTTCATGGACGCCATCTGTGCTCTTGTGTTCTACGACGGGAAGAAGCTTCGTAAATTAAACTGTTCGTTTATACACTCTGGGTCATTTAAGACAGTGGTGTGTGATGGTGTGAAGTCATACGAGCGAGCGCACACACACACACACACACACACACGCACGCCTCCACATTCCCCCACACAAGGCACGCCCTCTTATGGTAAATGATAATGGTTTCAGTTTTAGGATGACAAGGTTTCTGTTTGTCATTGCCGAGATTGTACTAATTTGGTGTGGGTGCGGGGGTTGTAAAGTGTGTGGGTGTTCACCCTTCTATGTCTCATGTATTGTATAAGGCGTCTTGCAGCAACAATCTGAGTTTCATTTTCCAAATAGTTTTTCTCGGTACGTGTCATATGGTATAGATGGTGAGAAAACACAATTTGGCTCTCTGACACACAATGCCGTGAAGTTTTTATTTCCAGGTTTATTTGCCATTAGATTATTATGCCACCAACAGAAGATGCTATTTGGTCCTACTGATTGCAAATTAAATATTTGCAATCAGGTTACACGAAGCGTGTGCCTATCTACTATGAGTCATATACCTTAAGATTGAGGTATGGATGACTTGCGCTTTTTATCATTACTCACTGCTGATGAATACCTGATGAATCATTTGGTACTTTGTCCATCCATTGTTTATCCAAGGTTTCATGAACATTCCTATTGGTAAGATGTTACAATACGTGCATGTTTTCATGTTTCAGATTTTTTGTGACACGCGGTATCATCAGAGGGCAGGTGAAATGAAATGCCAACTAACCTAATGAAGTGGACAAAATACCTTCTCAGAAGAAATATTTTTTGCTGTCTGAAAGATAAGATGAGATCTTTTCCACAGTCTAGCACATCTTGTTTGAAGTAAAAGCATTTGGACATAATACGCAATTGATTTCTCTTGTTGTCTTTTCATGCAGAAAATGAGATAAAGTATGTGCGCACACACATTTAGATCTGTCTTTTCATTTGTAGGAAAGATCAGATTTGTGCGTTGTGTCATACCTCCCTGTCCACATACAGCGGGGGGACAGATGGTATTCTTCCATCAGCCAGACTTAAGCGTAAAACCAAGTAAAAATAACTAATGATGCAATATTTACAGTATATGTAAGTTCCTATGGTCACCCAAAAAACTAACAAAAACACTTTGATAAGCACTGGTTTTCTGTGGTTATTGCTGTTTTGTGATGTTTCATTCTGGATATAAATCCTCTGATTTCAATTATGTGGATTAAATCCAAACTTGGTATAATTTAACAAAGATGTTGGACAAAGGAACTAACAGAACATTTTATACATATAAATATGAAAAGGGTATTTCCAAAACACTAGACATTAAATAACAGGGGAAATAATCACCTTTTCCTCCAACATCTTTAATCCTAGTCACGTTTTTAGACATTATTTAATGTGTGTTATTTTAAATGATTCTCTACTTCAGATTAATATTTTTACATTTGTCTTAACACATTACCCATATTTTATTAATTAGTTATTATTATTATTATTATTATTATTATTATTGATGGGTTACTTGTATTAAAAACTACTCACTCAGTTTGATTAGTTCTTGCTGGCTGCAAAGCCTCTGAGCGAACTCCTGGCTGTACCAGACAAGAACCTCCTGTTTCGGCTCCACGGGACAGATAGTGTAGAAATAGATGTCCTGACCGTTCTGGCACGCCACCAAGTTCTGTTCGGACAGGGAGCGGGCTGGGTTGACGTACCGCATCCAGTTGCTCCTGTGAACATCGTAGCCATCGATAAAGTGATGGAGCTGACCACCGTTGTAGATCTATTGAAGAGGGAGGAGGCCATTTAGGTACTTTTAACCACATACCGTATATACACGTTGGGTAACGCAGCATATTGTAAAACAGACCTCTCAACTTGTGAATCTATTGTATCTTAAATAGTTACTGTAATTATTAAAGTTATTGCTATTATTGTTAGTAACAAGTAATATATGCAAATATAAAGTATTGAAATAATAAAATACATCAATAAAGTCAAGTCAATATCTTACATTGCATTTGCATTCTACACTGTACATTCTAATTTACTCATTACAGTACAGAATGGTTTTATTGAAATATAAATTGCAGTGCATCACCCATATTTTGTATTATTTACAAATATAAATATCAATTTAAACTATTTATTAATATAATTCAATTTGAGACTATATGAATGGCATGTTAAGAAATAAGGTTAAGACAATGAAACAAAATGACATAAAATATACAATATAAAACAAGTTAAAGACGTAAGAATAACAATTCACCTCTGCCATGTACAATGTTATTATATCCTCTCCTGGTCTATGCCTACTGTATACGCCTTATGCTCTGTTTGTTTCTGACTAGTGTCACCTTTATTATAGCCCAATTGGAGGCGTGGTCCACCCCCACACACACACGCACAAGCGCACGCATACACACACACACACACACACACACGCTCTCTCTCTCTTTCACTTTCTCTCCACCCTCTCATTAAGTGTAACCACTGAACTATGTTACCACCTCGTGCTATGAAAGATAACAGAGGCTAAATGTTACTGGCTTACACTCACAAAGCAAAACCATAAACACGACAACAGAGAGGCACGTTCCCACACCTGAGTCACGTCGGACTTTCACTATCACACGCGGCAAGAACAGCCTTCAGGCAACATTACAGGAAATAGAACCGGAAGGAAAATACCTACTGTAGCAGAAGGTCCTTATGGGAATTGACTCAGCTGAAAACTCCTGAGTGACACAAGCGACACCGCAGGGAGACAGAAAGGAAAGCAGCACGAGAGATGAGGATGTGTGTGCGGTGCCTGTGTGTGTGTGTGAAGGGGAGAAAAATGGTCCCTTCCGCCATTGTTTTAACAATTGGACGGATGAGATTAATACCGGTAAGGCTGCTTTGTCACAGCGCAGTGTAGCTGGCTCCATTGTTGCGTGCCAAAAGCATGTACAACTTCCTCTAAAATTCTAACCAAAACCCCTATGTGGCACTCCATCAGCGTGAGCGCTGTTTTTTTTTTGTTTCCTTATTGACGTATGGACATCGAAGAATGTGATGTGAAACTGTTTGAGCAATTTCTTGTGCCTTGAATACTGAGAACGGCAGACAATTTAGTTTTACTTTCACCCAAAACGTTTCCTGTGGTAATTTCTTGCTCGGATATCTGAGTTTCCACACTTTAATCCACAATAGGATGACTTGTATTACTGTACTTTATGATTTGTGTGTGCATGCATTAATTTCTTACAATACCTTTTATTCTTTATTGATTTATTCCAAATGTATTGGTTTGATGTGCATGTATTTATATACTGAGTACTGTATTTGTATACAGTATATTGTGTTGTGTTCACAGTGATTGTGTGCAACTTGTGTTACTGTGAATGTGTGGGTCTGTGTTGACGCTCTCCTCACCCTCCAGAAGTACTTCCGGTTTGCTCGTTTAGGCACGCCGTCTTTGGTGTAGGTGTGGCCGCGAAGGGGGCCAAACCGAGTCCCCGGTGGAATATACTCTTTGCTGAAAACGCCTGACACCTGAAAGACAGAGAGAATGTGAGCATTAATGTATGTATGTATATATATATATATATATATATATGCGGCGCTGGCAACACAGGCTGGTGTCCGCCGAACGGACCTGCACCGGCGAGAGCGGGGTTTGAACCATCGACTTCGCACCTGTCACCTCGCTATACCTGCTGCACCACTGATGACATGCAGTGTCAATTGTTTGGGGTCTTCAGTGTGCCCCTTTAACGTTGGAAATCCTACATAGCTCATGACCGGATATGTAGTGCCCTGCCTGGGAAAGTGCTTTGAGCCTCACTTCTCCAGAAGTTCTTGTAGTTACGTAGAGTAGACGTCAGTGTAGAGATCTTTATTTTTAGACGTTTAAACACAGCGTGCACGCACACACGTGCACAGACCTTTCCGCTTGATCGGTTAAATACGTTTGAAGAGGTTGTGTGTTGGTGAGCTGCTATTTATAAATAACTCCAAAATAAAAAATTAACTTTATTTCCTGGACGGGATGGAGATGTGTATTTCCCCTCCTCGACTGTCGGGCTCTCCCATGGAACAGGCAAGAGCAGCGACGAACAGTGTGTGACAACGGCATTGTGCGTCACCAGTGTTCTGTGTAGGGCTGATCTCTCAACGCCCCCTGGGCACCCCCGCCCTGCCCCGCCCCGCCCCGCCCTCAACGCAACCGCCGCCGCTTGTACGAGCTGGGGAAGGGAAGGAGGGAATCTCTCTCTTGTTCAACTAAAACACACGGCAAAACCCCCACAATCCCCACAATTACACACACACACACACACATAGGCACATGCACATATGCACACGCAAGCACCACACACACACAGATGCACAGATGCACACGCAAGCGCCACACACACACATGCACATAAGCACCACGCACACGCACACATATGCACACACAAGCACCACACACACACACACACACATGCACCTTCCCCTCTACCTAACCCAACTGCTCCACAGCTGAGTAGCTCTCTCACTAATGCACAAGGCCTGTAGGCCTCTGTTGATTGGCTTGTGCTAACAGTGTGCTAACACAAACGTGATTAATCACTGGGGTGGGTGGGGGGTTTAACCTAGATCTCCTTGCCCCCCACAGCCTCAGCCGCCACATGCAGTCCGTCCCTTAACGCCCCATCTGTCACAAGACCCCATAAAGTACCCCCCCCCCCCCCTTCCCAAACACCCCTCCCTACTTCTGCATGGCACGCTACAACAGCCTTTTTTTCATGAATGCACTTTTTTATTATCTTTAACCAGGTAAAGTCTTGTTGAGGTTTAAAGCTCCGTTGCAAGAGAGTCCCAGCCAAAAAGCATGTACCGGTAACTATCCTAGCTCCGCCTGACTATTGCTCTCAGACAGTGTTGGGCAAGCTACATTGAAAATGTAGCGAGCTAAGCTACCAGTTACTCTATGTTAAATGAAGCTTAACTACACTGAAGCTACCCCGAAAGAAATGTAGCAAACTAAGCTACATGTAACACGGCAAAAGTAGTTCAATACATTTAAGCTATTTTTTTTCCTACATTTTATTGTACCAACATTCAAAAGTGTAAGTCAAACAAACAAATAAACAGGGCAAAACTGTTCAGTTCAACTGTTTATAAGCTGTATTCTCTGCTCTCGCTGTTCTTTCTATCACGTAAACTCGGTCTTGTCTTTATTCCCCCTCAATCCCCTGCATCAAAGTCTCAGGCATCAGACCAGTGATTGGTAGGCCTTCGCCTCTACGGCATTACCATCATACTGAAGTGCTTCTGTCGGCTTCACATGTAGCCTAGGTCCGTGTATGGAATGGCATCACGTACTGATTCTTAGCAGTTGTATCAGATTTAAGCTTGAGCTGCAGATTCAAAAATGCTTGGGAAAATGTAGCTTCTGTGGCCGCTACCGAACTACTTGATCAATTAGTAGCTTCGCTACTGAAAAGCTATTTGATTCAGAAAACAGCGCCGCTACCGCCACGCTACTCAGAAATGTAGTAGCGACGCTACTGCCCAAAACTGCTCTCAGATATAAAAAGTTATCTGATATTATATAGTCTGGAAACCACTTTGCTGACGGACCAATCAGGGTGGGTTAGTGAGATGTCTTGAAGTCAAGCGTGTTTCAAAATGGTGGCGGAGCTAGATGAGGCGATCCAAACAGTTACAGCAACTGTGTGTGCTCCCACACAGCCGAGATAAAATGCACATTTATGACCCTTCTGGGAAATGATGAGCTCTATGATTAACAACTGAAGGAGAGACTAGGGAGACAGGAAAGGAAACCGTTCAGTGGATGACAGCTTATGCACGAAGGGAAAGCAAACAACAGACAACACTGTAAGGTTTTTGTGTACACTAACGAGTTGGTTTTATCTTAAGTACATGACACACCCACATACATACACGGAGTTCCACATCAACACACATATTCCACGTTCAAATGACGTGAGACTTGACGCGTCAATTCACCTATAGGGGCTGTACTATTAAACCTACAATAAAATATATCTTTGCAAGGTGTGCTAACATGCAACAAGAGCTCATAGTACTTGTATAGTGCAGGGGGCCATATCGTACTGTATATGGGGGACCAGATATTATTAAGCAGGACACCTGTGACATCTTCATTCGTTTTGCATGGGCGAAGCCTTCGTTGTTGCTGTTTTCAGACAAGCGTGCTTTTAAATAAATCCCTCAACTGCATTCACTGACAATCTTTTCACACTCGTCTCGTCTCAAGGCAATGCCTATGCACGCACACACACATTACGATGTGAACTGAAGCCACACAAGTTCAAGAAAGAGGAACTCATTTCAGAAAAATGCAGGACAGAAAAAATGAGGAAGGAAAGGCAATGTTAACCACAGAAAAAGTGTGAAGAGTAAAGATGTCTCGAATGTAGCCTACACACTTTCCCCATTTCTCTCTGATCTTTTATCTTCTCTTTTGCTGTCTCTGTGTAGGTTTATAATAGTCTCTACAAATCGCTTGATAACAAGGAGGAATAACCTATGAATATGTGTAGTGTCGCACAGCACATGTTCATATTTCATCTGATATGCATACATTTTGAAGATGTCGTGCCTAAGAAGAAGTTCTCTTTTTTTTAAGTCAGTTCCCAAGGCATGTCCGGTAACGCAACAGGCATGTTGGGACATGTGTCTATTTGGATGTGGGCCAATCGGTCAGCTGACTATCTGCGTATGTCTCTGTGACTCACCTGAGCTTTCAAGTGATAACGTCACTTCAGGAAGGAGAAAGATCACAAAATTGGATTACGAGATCAACTGATTGATGCATTGCATCCGTGTGTGTGTGTATGTAGGTGTGTTGTGTGGTTTGTTAAATGTTCAAGAGGCTAACCGGCTCTTGATTGATCTAACATAGTTTTTACCGTTTGTGGGGGTAAAACAATAAATTATCGTGCCAATTAATTACATATTTATAGACCTGCCATTATTACAACTTGACCAAACTGTGAATGCCTAACTTTGTTTCATATTATAAAATGGAAATGTTATAGTTTAGATAATTTGCATACAAATGATTTAATGAAATGAGAGAAACAAATAATGTATAAGTACATCAGTTAAAAACATGATTCTGTTATCCCTAAACATTTGCCTGCTGGCAATAGACAGCAAATCTGCCAAACTACAGTAAAGACAAGGACCATCTTCCGGAACATCTTCCGGGACAACTTAAAGGTATAGTAGAGAGTGTAATACACACACTTAAATTCACAAAATATTTCCTTACAGTCTTATATCTCACCACTCTCTGTGCGTGCTGTAAAAATAACTTGGCTACACAGCCCTGGCTCAGTAAATAGGAACACAAATACAACTCACAACAATACCCTAACCTTCACAATGCGTTTCCAGCGTGTGGGGCAGAGCTTCTGAGGAAGCACCCTATGGCAATGAAGGGAACTTTTGTTTTGACGCGAATCAATAACCTTGCCAGCTAAAACTCCTTAGCCAGCAGAATAGTGTATATAACTACAGTACATGCTTATATGATTATTTATATAATACGTAATATTTATATTGGCATGTCAGTATTGTCTTTCGTGTTGGTACAGTCAGTCTCAAAAGGTGGGAGTGAACAACATTATTAGAAAAGCATTTCTCTCGACATTTCTCATGATTGGAATTTCCCAGCCAAATAGCAGCAGTTGCTGAAGGGTGAATACAGCACACTACAAGTTTAGTTAGATTAGAGGCACGGTCAGTCATTCTTGCTAACTTCGAGCTCAAATCAAAACAGCATCGCTCAGTGGTGGATCACACGTCCAAAGTCATTGTGAAGCAAAGTGTAGTGCTATATGACTTTGTTGATACGAGCGGTGTTCGCCACTTCGTTAATGTTTCAATTTACTGGGCCAGGGCTATGTAGAGGTATCAGATTATTTTTTTCAACACGCACAGATAAACTCGCGGTAAACTAGCAAAATGCGAAGAGATATTTGTTGAATTTGACAAAAAGTGTATTAGCTTACATTTAGCTTGCAATAGCTGACTTTACCTGTAAGTGGTGGTCTCTTTCCTGATTGTCTGTGCTGTATTCAAAGGTGAGGTTGCGGGGGATGGAGGTCATGGCTTTGGGGAGACTGAAGCTAGGGTCCGACACCTGGTCTGGGACAATGTCGGTGCAGCTAAGTGCAAAGTCAAGCTCCCTCCACTCGCTCTTGTCCCCCAGAACAGGCTTCATCTTCAGTATGTAGCGTTGTGGGTTTGGTTTAGCTTGCTTTGGTGTGTGAGGACTTTGGCTGCGTTCGGTTTGGCTCCCTGGTCTTAGGTGTGCATGCTGGTTAAAGCTCTAGACAGTGTAAAAGCAGGACAAAAATATTAGGATTTACACACCCTCTTACTTGTACTAACTAAGCTTATAGCACATTGTCAAGCAGTGTTGGGCAGGTTACTCAGGAATTGTAATACGTTACTAGTTACGCCATCAAAAAGTAATACTATTACTTTACATATTACTGGGTATTAAAGTAATTAGATAGTGATATTACTATATTGCTTTCACAATCACTGCCCTGCATCACCCTTTCCTGAAAAATGATGACCTGTGTAGCCAGCTCATTTTAGAATTTAATCCTCTTTATTGGAACCATAATTAACATTGGGAGTCAACAATCAGCCAATGTGGAACCATTGCAGCCTCTCAAACCAGATGATTGACAGGTTGGTTCAATTAGCAATTACGTTTGCTAGGACCAGAAATCTCATTCTCGTACCGCAGTAACTATTAGTTACTTGGATTAGTCATTGTAATATTATTACTGTTTTGGAAATAGTAATTAGTTACACACTACTAGTTACTGAAAAAAGTTATACATTTACAGTAACTAGTTAATGCCCAACACTGTTGTCAAGTAACTGACTAATTTTAAACTAAGTATAAACTAGCTTGTAGTATTCAGAACAGAGGTTAATTCAGGATAGTGATTAGGGTGTTGGTTAAATAAGTCTACATGTAAGCATCCTTGCCTTACCCAATACCTGCTCCTTTTGCAATTGTACTCATTGTACATTTCTTTAAATCACAGTGCCTGCTGTGTACATTGTAACTGGGTTTGTAAAATAATTGGAACATAAAGTCCCATAAACAAATATTCAATTAGTTTTCCACATTACTAAGTGTAACTCAAACTAAAATATGCAACTCAAACAAAAGATAGCATTCAATGCCAAACTGCGCCTAATTTTTCACAGTGTAACTGGATTCTGTTCATATTGTGTGTAGTTAGTTCATTTTTGTCTGTAATTTAGTTATTGTTATTTATTTTGTGAGCAACTGCCAAGAAAAATTCCTTCTTCACTTGGCTAATAAACGCTTTCTGTTTTTGTGTTTACAATCAATTAGTTCAGTATGTTAATTCACTTATTAAAATCCCAACAAACAAATTCATCTGTTAATGCTGATGAACTGTGGTTATTAACATTACGTTATTTTCATGGACAGGTAAAACAGTTGCATTTATGATGCTGTATACTATATGCAATATTATTTATGTACATTTTATATCATCTCTATGATCTCTTTTATTATTGCAAGCCAAACAAATACATTGAGCAGACTTACTTGAACACATTCAGTGGTAAGATACTCAAATCTTTGGCTAGGTCACCCCTCTTGGTCATCCACCTACTGGTTTTCACGTACTTCCCGAGTCGGTCCAACTTTGTTGTTTCTTCCTCCCGTTATCTGGTTTTGGTGCCCACTGCACTGTACCCACTTGGCCCCTGTGTATACAACCTCCCCGTCCAGTGTTGGGCCAGTCGCTTTTAGCCACGACCGATCATTGGCCACCGTCTGCCACGTGACTGAACCAACTGACTCACAACTGTTGGCTTTGGGCAACAACACGGTGTGTGCACTTGAGTGTCTGTTATGGCGTATGCTTACACAGACACGAACACGCGCGAGCACAAAGGAACAGATAGTTCTGGAAAGAATATGTGCTAATGAATGGATAAAGGAGCAGATGGTTGGCACACTGATAGACGTTTGCTTGGTTTGGCACTTAATCAGCAAACTCCTGTATCCTCCCTGACCCACATCTCATTGTGGAACATCTTCAGCCAAGGGGGGGGGGGGGGGGGGGGGGGGGGGGGGGGGGGGGGGGGGGGGGGGGGGGGGGGGGGGGGGGGGGGGGGG
>JAODTR010003415.1:0-34360 GCA_025399935.1 Amblyopsis rosae
AATTTACTGAGAAGCTTACCTACGACTTGACATCTATTTTGGACACACATTTTAATTTCCACACCAAGAAATGTGTTCGCCTACCGGAACACAGAGCAGCCAAAATGTTTTGAAAAACTGGCAGAAATGTTTTGAAAAACCGGCCGATTGCCGATAGCGGGTTTTGAGCAAAAACCGGCCGATTCCGATTGGTGTCCGGTCAATCGGTGCATCACTACATTTTAGATAAATGACAAGGCAGGACTTATTATTGTCAAGTGATACTATGCTTTGTTCCAACATGTCCGACCTGGCCTGGTAGAAATGTATTACATGTTGAATTTCATGTGCATTTGTACACTGAAGCTCCAACTAAATGGGTTATAGGGTCTTTTTAAATGTTATTTTGGCAAATCTGCTTATTAGTATGATTTTGTGTTCACAAATTAACTCGCCTATTGTGAGGAATTGCTGTGTGATTTCCTTTTTTAATGACCTGCATGGAGTCATAATCATATTTGATTAAGAAGGGGACCCAGAGCTAATTTGATTATTTAGGAGAAAATGTGTTTGGTAATAAACATTTATTATGATGAAAAAGTTCACTTTAATAACCAAAAGAAGCCCACAGGACATGCAAGCATAATTGTCAGATGCTAAATTGCATTGTTGCGATGGTGCCAAGATAATGGGCGAGGAATGGCCCTTAAGTCAATGCAATTAACCAAATAGAGGCTCGATTGTTGTTAAATTGATTAGAATATGTTTAAGTACTCCATTCAAAATGTGCTTTTGTCTCACATAGTTGCAGGTTGGTAGAGATACTCTTTGAGGATACAGTCCATAACCTATTCCCTAATATCATACTAGCTTGGCCTGCCTTGGCATGTTGACAGAAGTGGGAAAAGGTCAGAAAATACAGTTTTATTGTGCTTTTTCCAAACACTTGCTCCTAAAACTGTTCTACAAAACACACCTGACACCTTTTGTTAATGTTGACTTCTAGAGCGTTATTATAAGTTAGACGTAGAAAACAGTGTGTTGCTGGGCCTGCCCCTGCTCTCTCTCTCTCTCTCTCTCTCTCTCTCTCTCTCTCTCTCTCTCTCTCTCTCTCTCTCTCTCTCTCTCTCTCTCTCCAAACTGCTTCTCAGTGTTTATGGACTAGACAGGTGATGAGGCAGTTTCCGTGTCCTTTGTTGTTCTCAGCCCAGGGTGCTGTGTTTGTAGAAGAAGGAGAGGCAGTGCCATTCCGTGTGTTAGTGCGTTTAATTCAGTCATTACTCTTACTGCATCACAGCTCCTTGTTACAGCATATGGCAGGGCATTGTTATGGCTTTTTGTGCGAGTTGTGTTATAAGTGGACATTTGTAATAGGACCAGTTGGCCCATCATAGTTTGACTGCAGTACATTTGATTTTTAACGAGGCCGTTGGTTTTTGGCGGGAACTTATTTGCTCTGTATTATGTTAACAATGTGTGTGTATGTACACGGAAGGAAGGATTGATAACTGTTTTTTAGACCATGGGTGGTATTTGTGTGGATGAAAGTTATCTTTTGGATAATAATGCGTTTTGGCCTTGATCACAACAGTGCTCACTCGCGCACACGCACACACGCATATGCACACACGCACACACGCACACACACACACACACACACACACACACACACACACCATTTGCCATCATGCAGTTGCTGGCTTGCTTGTTATTTTTGAAAGGTTGTGTGTGGGGTGGCAGCAGCATTTGAGAGGGGCAGGGTAGAATGAATTGCGTTCTCTGCTGTGGGACCAATCCCCAACATCCCAGACTCCTACTTGTACTGTTCCTTGGTACTGTTGACTACAACATCGTAGTTGTCCACACTGTACTGTAAGTCACTTAAATACAAGTGTCTGATAAATTAGCTGTTTGTAATTGTAATATGTTTATTATCTAATGCATTCAGAATCTACCGCTTGATGACACAATTTCTTTGGTGTTAGTTTGGTCATAAAGAGGTTTATGATGTGTCACCTTTACGAATTCTTACAACTTGTGTTTCTGTAAATGTGTGTGTGGGATATTCACCATCGTGCAGACATGGTGAACTTAAAACTCCCAGAAGTATTACCACAATTTCATTTAGAATATATTAACTCATATCATAACATAACCATTTGGGAATATTTCAATGAGAATAGTTAAATACATGATCCCTTTTTATGTTTGGCAGTGCTCTGCTTCAAAGGTAATACTGTGAATATTGTGCATCCTTGTGTCAACAGGAACACTAATATTCTGCACGTGTCACTTTTTGTTGGATATTACCTTTTCACACGGTCTCCTCCCTCCAACAGAACATACACATAAAGACATTGGCTGATGACATGGTAAGGTGCTTGTTCTCATTTATGCCTGGCTTTTTTTTGTTTTGTGTACACCCTCATCTCATCTCATGTGTTTTGTGGCTGCATGGGACTTAACCTAAACCAAAATGTATGGATGTATCAAAAACACATTTTCCTTTTTATATAAAATGTAATCGCAAAGCCTATATTTGACTATATTCTTTTAACGTATGAGTAATATTTCAATATACAGGTTCATTGTGGTACTAATATTGCTATTATAGGGTTTACAGGGTTTATCCTATGGGTGGTAAAGCAATGTGTATGATAGATATCTAGTTATAAATATTACAATCATTTCTAGTGGTAAAAATTACATTCTGTTTAAGCTAAGTGGCTCGTCAACAGCCAGATGTTTATAATTATATTAGGACAGTGTAACACATGAGTTAGATCAGATGGATCCCTCTTAGCCAGTGTTTTTGTCCATCCATGAAAACCTTGCACCCTGTTTGTGATCACCATGTATGCATGTTCATCTCGTTTGACACATCCATCCAGCATGGCTCCTCTCATTCATTTAAACTGAAGGTGACTAACATCAACCGCATGTTGTCTATATTTCTTCTGCCCTAGTAACAGATGTGAACTGGTTGTCTTGTGTAATTCTGTGCGCATTGCTTGCTCACTGTCTGTGTTGTATTCATTAAACGTAATGCTGTAAATAGATTGGCCTGTAATTCACTGATGGTATGGCTGTGGTCTTAAGAACCTTATGAAAGTCACTAGACTAAGACTGGTGTTGTGTAAGTGCAATGGTAAGTAATCACAATGACATTTTTATACTTACATGTTTTACTGTGCTTTTAATATTTATTTTGAGAGTCGGAATATTATAATTTCAGTTTTCACTGCTGGAATAAATGGGTTCTAGACACACAATATAGATGCAAAGCTCTGTAATATTACGAAATATGCTGTATCTACTGTACTACACATCACACAAATCAAGCATTATCTTACTGTACTGTATACTCACCATGTGCATTATATTACTGTATACAGTACTCTCACCATGTGCATTATCTTACACTATACTCACACCATGTGCATTAAACACTACTGTATACTCACACCATGTGCATTATCTTACACTCTATACTCACCATGTGCATTATCTTACCTTATACTCACACCATGTGCATTATCTTACACTGCACACGTGTGTATTTCAGCGTGATCGGATCACCAGCTTCAGGAAGACGGCTTCCAAGAAGGAGAAGCCACTGATCCAGCATCCTACAGACCCCATGTCCATCCAGTCTGAGCTGCCGCTGCCCCAGCCGCTATTCGATGACCGCTCCATGAATCTCTCAGAGAAGGAGATCATCGACCTCTTTGAGAAGATGATGGTGAGGCTGGCCTCTCTCGCCGGTGACGTAAATGTGATGAGGGGACTATTGTGAGGGGGACTGGTTCTGTCGATGGCTTCCATTTGTAACCTGGGATGGATGAAAGTGCAGGGGTTAACCATCTGAAACATTTTGAAACACATTACATTCTGTAATGATAAGATATATAGTATACTGTATATACATATAGTAATGAACCTAACATGATAACACCATCATGTCATGTTTGCTGCTGTATGAATATACAGTAATGTTCTAACTTATTTCTGTGTTTATGTGTGACCTTGATCACAGGCCAATGATGCACATGCAGATCTGTGGCAAGATCTGAGAAACACAGCTGCATGCAGCAGCCATCACACAGTCATTATTGAATCTGGTTTTGTTTCAGGGGCACTTCTCACTGTTTATCCCAAATAGTCTCTTAAGCATAGCGGCAAAATTGCCTCGCTGCTCCACTCAAAAGAGCAGCTTCTATATTCAGATCTATTATTTTCAATTCTGGCATTTGACAGTATTTCTGTCTAAAAGCAGGGAACAATTTGCCTTTTTTTGTCCTGATCAGTAGGCTTCTGTGCCCCGTGCTTACATGGCTCAGTGCACAGAGCACATATGCTTAATGCTGACTGTAGAGATCACAGACAGACAAGCGTCTCACTGTCACAGCCTATCACTTACGCACATCATTCAGGTTCACCTGAACTTGGAGTCACTTCAGTAAATATAACTGGTTTGAAGAGTAGCTAGGCAAATAATTTCTTTTAAATCAAGTATTTCTACAAAACATAAAGTTAATCATGAGCAAATATATTTTGAATTGTATTTAGCATATTGTATTTTGTGAACACAGTAAAACAGATACCTCTGCCTACACTTGTGGTAATATATGTGTTTCATGTTATGCTATGCACATTGCACAACCATTGTAATTTTCATCCACAAGCTGAATTAGTAATTTGAGAAGAATGTTATGTTTTAAACATTAATATAACATTTTGTTAGCTTGGCCTAAATAATAATTATCGAATGCTTGTTGTCTTCAAGCCATGTTTCACAATGTTATAACCACTCCTGCTGACCACAGCATAACGTGGCAATGTGTCATGACTTGCCACACTATAACTAACATGGCTAGTTCTTCATTTAACTTTATGAGTAAAACTGTACTATTTAAACAATAACCTTTTACGCCTAGTTGAGGTTTAATAACGCCTCCTTGTGGACTTCTGCAGATTTATTTATGAAATTCGTAAGGGTTGAGAAATTGAGAAAATTATAATACTTTTTTTTTAATAACTGATGTAGGAAGGGGTTGAACACATCTACAATATTTGTGGTAGACACAAAATCAGACTTTCTAGTGTAAAGAGAAAAATAAAAACTACATATTTTCATATCAATAATTGAGCATAGCATTATAGTTGTGACCTGTAACCTATATTGACTTATACATCAGTGCTGGTATATTAAGTTCAACTCGTATCCAGCTGTAAGGTCAACACATATTTACACTGTTTTCTTTATTTTATTTACTGAACTACTGAACTGAAATGAATTCTGCCCTCACTCGCAGTCTGCAGGATTGAAATCCAACAAAGAGCTTTCAGTCCATATCTTTTTTTGTGGGGAGGTGAATTACTCTGGCTTCATTGCTTGGGTTGTGTGCGTGTGTCCGGCCTTTTCCCACCATACAATGGTCTTTCCTGCTGGTGCTGGCGAAATGTGGCCAGCTCTGCTGGTTTTCCATCGCTGTGGTGCTCTGTGTTGTCTTGCCTGGTGATCATCCCTGTCACTCCGTTCACCTCTCAATTACTATGTTTGTGCTCACTGCTGCATGACATTAAACCCAGGCTTCAATTTGCTCTGTGACAGGCCACAGAGAAGGCATGTTTGCCAGTAGCTAGACCCTTGAGAGGCCCTGGCACTGGTTGGTTGGTAAGTATAATTACAGTAATGAAGTAAAAAAACTGATGTACCCCTTTGAAGCCGTCGCTAACCGCCCTCGGAGAGAGAGTGTAAACTTTTTCTTGTATGATGTAGTGAACTCACTTTCTCTTTCTCTACATGCTATTTCAATCCTTTGTATCTCATGTGTTTTGGCTGCCTTCCTTATCCCTAAATCCTCCCTTGTTGATTGTTATCACGCCGCTACATGTTGCAGCCTCACATCGCGCCTCTCATATCTGGCTCGCTGGGAATGACCCACGGGCATATTAGCCAGACCTCCCTCTGTGCATTAATGACCAGGGAGTGGGGAAAACATATTCCACCCCCCTCCCCTCCCTCATTGAAAGTGGTCTACCCAATTGCCCTGTAAACCTCAAAGCTCCACTAGCACATAGCCTATTAGTGGTCGGTCATCAAAGGGTGGGAGATGGGAGGATGGGTATCCTTGGAGGTTGCTGATACTAAATGAACAATCTCCAGTATTATTTTCTTAACCTAAGTGCAGAGGAGAGGCGTGTACACAAAAGGTGTACATTTCTGCATGCATTGCCTTGAGAAGCATACGAAACATGACCGTGAATGCACGCAGATATGTTTCGTATCTGTTCCTGCATGCGCGCGTGCCTGTTGGTGCGAACGCCGTCCTTGGATTCGCCTAGAATGTGCACAGCTGGAGCTGAGAGAGGCTCTGATGGAAAAACGGGGCATCTGCCAACAAGGTCTCCCGTCCCCAGCCTGGAAGAAAGGGGGGGAGGGAGGGGGCGGGTCCAGTCTGAATGGCTGCCGCTCCCGCTGGCAACACGGCGAGAGCACAGCGAGGCGTGATGCGGTGCGTCTGCCTCCACACTGTTTACCAGGCAGTTTAGCCACTGATCTCAGTGCTGTGCCCTGCCATGGTCACCTTGCCACCCCAGCCATTACGTTCCAGCAAGCCTCAGACGGATCACTGTGTTTAGAAGTGTCGGCCAGCGAGGGAGGTCAGCGCTAAGGGTTGTGCACCTGTGTGTGCGTGTGTGTGTGTATAGTTTAACTCATTCCCAAGCATGCACTTTGTAAATACTTTGAAGTACATTTTCTTCTAATAGAGGGTACATAGTTTGATACAATAGATGTATTAAAGCATTGCTTTTGTTAAGCAGCTTCCTTACTGTATTTGGCATGATGAAGCAACCCCCTCAGTCATGGAACATAATGAGTTGGAAACAGCCATTGTCCATTGTCTTTCATTGTTTCTCAGAAACATACTTCGAGCGTGTCTACGGAAGCTAACTGTCGTGATATCTCTGCTGGTAGCATGTCATGTTCAAGCGAATTCACAATGCACAATCAAGTTGTTGTAGTGTTTAATTGAATATGCAGTTGGGTTATTTTAGCCCAATAAAAGACCTTCATTAACAGGCTAGCATGTCAGCCACCCAGTCCTCTCCCTGTAGTCGGTATGTACTATTCTTTGTGAAGTTTCTGCTCCCTGTCAAGAGCGGGCCTGTACAGTATGGCACTGGGGGGAGAGAGAGAGCCATGTAATAATGCAGTGCGGTTGGGGATAGTTTGACACTTGATATGCCTCTCCACGCCCTGCGTCCAGGATGAACACTCCTGGTAATAAGCTCCTATGTGATCTCTGCGCTGTTCTATTCCTCTGAAAACAGCAAACAGGAGAGCCACTGCCTTTGTCCTGATGCCTTCCCCTTGACAGCAGCTTGGGGACAGTGGAGAAAATAATACATTCATAAAAGCCGAGGGAAACATTCCTTCTTTCTCTTTCTTTAACTTTGTAAATCCTAGCATCCACATACATTGTTACTGTTGGACATATCGGTATATCATACAGTGCGATGGAAGCCACTGGTTATCATTGGCTGTGTTGGGAACCCTGCAGACACTTTAGGCGTTTGCTTGTGTTCACCGCGACACTGGTCAAAATGACTTGTCGTTACTGAAAATAGGGAAGGCTGATCGAGGTAAATGTGGAATAATCTCAGTCCGATGTTCTGCTAAAAACTCCACAGAGCTTCATTGGAAACGGACTCCACTGTAGTACTGCATTATTTCAATTACTCTAGCAGTGAGTCAGAGCTATCTTGGGACTTTTCCGTGTAGCCTAGGAGGGTATAATTAATAATTGAGTATAAATCATTTTGGAGGCTGAACATGGAGGGTTTATTCCTCCAGTTGGCCCCTGATGATTCTCCCGCAGGCCCCAGGACTCCCCTCTTCTACAACCCTCTTTTTTCTCCATCTGACACGTTTTTGCACCGTTCTTTGAATGCCAATTAAGCAGCCAAATTAGCCAGGTTCAGAGATTAATTAAAAGCCAGCTGGTTTCAATGCTTTAGAAAAACAAAAACGGCTAATTGTAGAAGTTTTTAGATGCATTTTTTTTTTCTCCCCGTGCAACAAAATTGATGTCAATGGCTTTTTAGTTTTTAAATGCTTAGAATTTGCTGGAGGAAATGTAGTGGTAAGAATTTGGGTCATATTTCCCCTAAATGCTGACAAAAGGCAAATAGTGTTTAACATAACAGAAAGCAGTTTAAGGCGTTTTCGGATATGGTGTTTTTATTGTGGTGGTACAATATTTATTTATATTGTTCGTGGCCAAGGCTTTACATTGGCTGTTGCCACGGTGAACCAGGGAGAGGGTGAATCACTGCCAAAACAAACCCACCAAATACATAACATGCTGTTCACATGGGCAGCCTGCAGAGGGCAGCATGGCTCCACAGCAGTGTCATCCTTGCAATAAAAATGGGAGCGGGATGTCTTTTTATTCCGTCCATCTCTTGGTACGAGAGTGCTCCTGATAAACATCCCCCCTCTATTCTAATCGTCATGTCATTCCCTAGCTTTTAGCGCTCTGTCCGACCTTCACTGCATCCATTCATCTCCCCCACATGAAAGGCTTCTTTTGTGATGCAGAATGAAAGTAGCTAGAAAGATAATGCTGCCAATAAGACGCAGATACTGCCTATCCAGCCTATCTGACATGATTGCATGGCCGCGATACAGGCAGCGCTGTTCGATTCTGCTCTGACGCAGCGCCGGGTCGCGGCCGATCTCGCCGTGGCCTTTTCGTCGGCCTTTGTGTCCACGGCTAATTATTAGCTGTCGTTGTGAACCTGTTGCCGTAGCTCCTGGACCCGACAAAAGAAAGGAGCCAAAGGACACGCTGTATGCTGTGTAATATACAGTGTGATGCGGCCCCAAAGGGTTGCGGTGACCCGGAATGTATTATGTGATGGAAGGCCATAAAGGGGACAAGTAAACAACACTGCCTCCTCCACTGTATCCTCTTCTCTACTCATGCTATGAAGTAGATGCTTCATAGTAATTTCAAGTACTTTACATACTTTATGAACTACTTTATCTCACATGTACATCTTACTACCTTTCAGTATTCCTAGAACTTGTACAGACATGATTAGACTACTGTCAAATAATACAGGGATTGTGTAAAAGCTATTCGATAACTGGAGAAATGCGTTCATACTTTCCTGTGGCCATTGCTGTAATGGAGTGCTATTTTATACATACGGTAATGTACATAATGTTGTCTGGGAGAAGGAGTTCACTGGTCTGGACTATGCTACAGCCTTTTGAGCTTCTCTTGTCGCTGTGTGTGTGTGTGTGTGTGTGCGTGTCTCTAGGAGGACATGAACCTGAATGAGGAACGCAAAGCCCCACTGCGAGGGAAGGATCTGGACACCAAGCGGGAGATGGTGGTGCAGTACATCTCTGCCACTGCCAAATCTGTAAGTGAGAGAGGAGCGTCCAGGAGGCAGTGTGTGTACTGTAGAGGTGTTCTGGGCAGGAGGGAGTATTAATGACCTTGTTGCTACTGCTGCTCACACTCCAGACTAAAATAATGAGTTTAACCTGATTGTCTGCCAAGAGGCCCCCCCACTCTCTCTCTCTCCCTGTATTACTCCTTTCCCGCTTGAGACCCGTGTCTTTGATCGCAACGCTCATTTATTTTACCGCCTTATATTTCCGGGCGCTTATGGGAAAACCGTGGTTGGACTGCGCGATGCAGTCGCACTTGGTTTCTTTCTTCTTTTTTTTTCCCGAGCGTGCTCGCAGCGGTCTGGAACATGACAGGTCCATCAGTCTAAAACGACATGGGTGCTGCAGCACATGGAGGTTGGAGGTCCTCCTTAATGAAGTTAGAGGCTCACTGTGGGAGGGGGTAGTGGAAGACAAGCGATTCCTGCCCCTGTCGCTCCACCGGCCCCATCATCACATCGTCATTTATTACCTTTCTCATTGTTATGGTAATTAACTGGCATTATTGATAATGATGATTATCAGAGATGATTGAATTCTTCACAGGACCTCATTATGCTTTGTGAACACTGATATATTATTCAAATGAATAACGTAATCTGTACATTGAAAAGACAAGAGGACAAAAAGAAATGGGCTGCCCGTCAGAGCCAGGCTCTCATTTTCAGTAAAGGTTGAAGCAGGGATATGATTGGAAATCAGTGATAGTGTGAGGCTATAGAAACACAAAGTATATGCATGGTTTGGTGCATGTGCTCATTTGCGCGCACCCACACACACACACGTTTTACACCATCGACATGGTAGGGAATGATTGGAAAGTAAACCTCTAAAAAAGGTTTGAGCCTATTTTTAAGACAAATCACATTCTTTGTCTGAGACATGAGACTGAAGGCTGCCAAGTTGGCAATATAACAGTCAAAACAATGACTTTTATTTCAGATTACTGTCCCTGTTTGATTTCGCAGGCAAAAATGCGGTTAAAAAACAACCCAACACTTTAGATATTTATTCTGACAGTAAAGTTAAACAACATCTGAGTGTATATGATCTACCCATCATTACTTAGAAATATGTGCTTTAAAAGCAAGAATACATTCTAAGGGTACTTTTGCATGTGAATGGGCACTTCTTAGTTACTGGGCTCTACCTCCACTGAGCTTTGGTGTTTCTGAACCTTTGTGTTCTTTCTATATACAGTAGCAGAGATGAATGTTTCCTTGTGGGAACACTGTTCAGGGCTACAGAAGAAGTTTTTCTAAAGGAAAAACAACTAACCATACATACACTTTATCTTTCACGTGCACATGGACCACTCTGACACAGTAAAATGTGGAGACATGAATTACTATAAAATGTTTAAAAAATTTCAAGCATTTTTGTGTTAAGGGCCGTCATGCAAAATGACCTGTGTGGGCAGGAGGTTTTGTCATCACGCCCACACTTTAATACATCACATGCCTCTATTAAGACTTGTAATTCCATCCATTCCCCTTTCAGATATAGAAAAGTCAGAGTAGGTAGGCCTCTTGAGATTGTATTATGGATTGAAGTTAGGGCTGCGCGGTTAAATAATTTTAAATGCGCTGATTTGGGTTTGTTCAATACCCATGCGCTATTTTCGGCAAATTTTTGTTTTGGTTATGAGTGGTCAAGTGCGTGATGGAGAGCTTCCGAAATAGTGTGGTTAACACAATTTCTAGGCAGTGATCTCAGTCCATAATGAGACTGCCACGACATACCAGTTTAGTGCACCGGTGTTCTGACTGTAGGTATGCAATCACATTCGGCATATGTTTGATCAAAATGTCAGCTGGAAAATATAACAAATTAATTAAAAGCATATTAAATAGCACAAGATCAAAAGCCAATGATGTGCCAACTACATACCTTGGCTTACCAAAGAAGACAGTGATGGCACAAGATGTTGGGCTGTTCGGTTTAACAGCCCAAAATGTTAGGGTCCAACTATTCCGATTTCTTTCCCACAAGAAATAGAGATGTCCCAAAAGAAATACTCGAGAAGTGTGTGCACTGCCAATACATCCACGCGCTGCATGCTGCCCAAACAGAACGGAGTACGACCAAACTGTAGTAAAGTGCAGTAAAGCGTAACTTCAGAGTGTTGTAAATACATACATTGCCAAAGGCTTCAACCGGCTACAACGGGGCTGGGGGAATGTGCGCTTCAATCGTGCATATTCCCTAGATCAAACCTCATATTCGATTGGCTAGCCTCATGAAAAAAATAAAATGTCAACATTGAGATAATGGCGGTTACTTGCCATCTCCCACGGTTGGGTTAGCAACACCGCATTTTAGCAATATTGCCGTTACCGCGACAGCCCTAATTGTAGTCTAAAGGCCAGATCACACAACAGGCAAAACGTCAACAGCGTCATAATTGCATGCGTAACTTTGAAATGTCCACTCACCTCAGGCACGCAACCTACGTACTACAGTCTATTGTACTGATTCACACACAATTCATATGCTCTACTAAAAACAGCTTGCATGCACACTAGCATGTCATGCTTACATACTAACTAGTACGATATGCAATCAAAAATAGATGACCCGAACTATCTTGACAAAACTGCACACTGAGTTTTCTTTCTTGTAATATTAGCTTTTGACACCATACAGCTCTGTAACGCCTATATGCTGAATTTCATCTTCAGTGATAAGTCGATCATCGTCCATGTCAGGTGAATGATTCGTTAGAGCAGAAAAAACCTGACCCCGAACAGCGGGGTTGAAACGTCCATTCACCTCAGGCACGCAACATACGTAATACAGTCTATTGCATTGATTCACACATAATTCCCGTTGTTCCCTGAACCCGATGGTTCGCTGATGTCTATCAGAGATGACCCTGGGAAAATACCCCATGTACCCCAGAGCTGTGCACATATATGTGAGAAAAATAGACCTGGTTTCTAATTTTCTGCGCTATTACGCCATTGACGTTTTGACGTGTCTGTACATTGCCATTAATTCCTATGCATTCTACCGGTGGTGCATACATGTGTACGCGAGTCATGTGAAATGGCCTTAAATGTGTAAATGTTGGCGGAATAAGATGCAGTATAGTATTTCGAGTGCTTTATGCAATGGGGCCCTGATTTCCTGTACCGAAATATACAATAAAGCTAGCTGCCATGAAATATTAGCTAATGGAAGAGTAGGCTGATAGTTTGCGTGTTTACTCTTGCCAAATGTGTCTTTTAGAGCGAATATGCTTTTCCCCCCTTTCCTCATGAATTGCTGCCCTTCTACTAGTCTATCACCGGGCAAGATTGAGAGCACTCTGGTGCACTACCAGGGTGCCACAGCAGGAGCCAGGCAAATTACCCCCCGACACAAAATGGAATGTCTTTTCAAGGGAGAAGTCTGCATTGACCCTGTTCATTTCAATATGAGCTGCGTTTCACTTGGATCTAGCGCCGCCGTGTTTGGAAGGAGCGTGTGCACGCCCTTGACCGTCGATTCTGCAGTTTGCCGCTCTCCCTTCTTGCCATCTCTTTCTTTTTCAGAAGAAAGTGTGCCTGCCAACATCATTAAATCTTCTAACGCATGCTTTCCATGCTAATCTAATAAATTATTCCTTGGAGTGTGTTGAAAAACAATGGACTTCATTCACAAGTACAAACACATTTGTTTAAATATACTAAACTAAATAAAATACAAATGTAACTAAAGTTGAAATGTCTGAACTTTAAAAGTGCTTCAGGAGCCCTTTGATGGTATTTTGAAACGGGAGCCCAAATAGGCCTTTGGCTGGGCTTGAACACAAGGTTTGGCATCATTAGACATACCTGCAATAATAACACATCAAGTCTTTGTACTGCCATTTTTTATTCTAATTTATCTCCAAATATACATGAATGCAGTCCATTGCCTACTTTCTTTGTGTCATAAATAATTTTCTTGATTGATCTCTCATCCATAAGGGCTTTAGAGAAGGTGTGATAGCATGGTCTTTTAAGGGGAAAATGCTAAAGATATAAAGTAAACGATATTAGATTTGACTTCAAAGCTGCTTTGCAAGTTGATCCTATAAATTGCTCACATAAGCTAAGTTGTAAGCATTTGTCATTAACAATTTATTTAGTTAAGCAAAATCAATATATATAATCAGGAGAAGAAACTATACCCCTGAATACCCATGAAGGTTTTATGTCTTTAGTCTACTGTATTCTTCACTAGAGATTATTAGCACATGGTGCCATGTACAATAATATCTCACCAACCTATTCAAACTATTACTGGAGGCCAGCTTTTCCTCTGGAAAACTGAACGTTCTTTCAATTTATTAAAGAGACATTATGTGACATTGTGTGACATTGAAAGTTAATGCTAATCCCCCTCAAGACTTTCTTTGACTGTTCTCTGGGTCTCAGGTGGTGTCTTTTGTTTAGGTTGGGCTGTGCTAAAACAAGTTTCAAAGATACATGTCCAAACCTTGTAGGCACATCAGAAAATATGAAAAAACAATGGCATGACATGTCAGTTGTAATTTCACCACAAATGTCCTTTATGTCTGCGTTACGCAGATCATGTAGATTATCCTCAATAGTTGCTGCATTCATTAGACAGGAAAAGCAGTGTATAAAATGTGCATGAATAAATTGTCACACATTTAAATTATACAGTATGGAAGGGAGGGTTGACTCCTGGAACGTTCTATAATCAACATACATTGCCTTTGGAACATGCAGGGGAGAGTAGCACTCTCCGCTGCAGATTAGAATACATTAATTTGGCTGACAGACACCCTCCTGCTGTGAAACAAGCGCCACAGTTGCAGTAATAAAAACCACTCCCGCTACCTGCCACTATTGACAGATAACAAGGTTAAACTGCAGCATTCACGCTGACTGCAAGGGCTCAAGGTAGTCTCTTCAGGCACACCTGAAGTCTACCGCTGATGGCAGCTGATTGATTTCAGCCTAGGAAGACCCTGCACAACTCAGGACAATCACACATTTACTAGTTAATCACACATGAATTCCCATGTCGGGGAAATAATGCACTATTACTGTTCTTCAACCATATTGTGTTTATGTACAATGTCATGTTGCATTTTAAGCATTATAGTAGATTATGTTCAGGTGTCACGGATAATAGACGTTAATTAAAAAATGTGACCTTCTGCAGCTAGGAAACCCAAGACGTGTAATAAATACTCTTCTCTTCGTGTATTGTCTACGCGTGTGTTAATTGCATAGCCTAGTTTGTTATGTCAGTACAAGTTATGCTAATACGTCTATATTGTGGAGAGAACATCCTGGCCTACTAATGATTGCGCTGTTTGTGTTTTTTTGCACATTAACCACCCCCCCGCCCCCCTCCGCTGACCACTGCATGCAGATAACTGGGAGCAAAGTTGCGGTAAGTAGCCCATTATTTATTTGTCTTTTTGAGACTTGTTATTTCTATGCATCTGTCTCCATTCTCTCTCTCTCTCTCTCTCTCTCTCTCTCTCTCTCTCTCTCTCTCTCTCTCATTTTCCCCTTGAAAAGATGAAGCGAGTATGTTCCAGAATGCACAAGTGGGGCCCTTTTTATGGCCTGGAATTTTTATTTTCAGCCTTGATGTTGCTAATGGGCTGTAATTTGGAAAGTCTATAAATGGCCAAGACAATTCCTGCATGTAAATGTTAACGCGTTGAAAAGAAGTCTTTTGAAATGATGCAGCCCGAGAATGAACTGGGAAACCTTTTTGCCGTGGTCCTGTTTTGACGTTGATTGCCGTGTATTAGCATCTGAATATTGTAAGATCACCAATGAGAGATAGCTAATGCATGAATAATTCAAATTGTATTTATTTTATTCTAATCCATTTACTGGAATGCTTTTCATCCTCTTCATGTTGTTGATTTTGCCATAGAGACAGCACTGACACAATAGGAATATATCACTTCATAAGCCACTGGGCGTTCACGTACATATTTTCACATATTTGTAGATACACAAACGCTGATCTTATTGAACAGATGAAAAATATATTGCGCCCCCCCCCCCCATATGTTGGCCTTGTTTAATTTAGTGGCATACAGTATATTTAAGTGTGTTTGTCACCCTGTGTCAGTGTGACAGTTACTATGGCATGTCACCTCTGTCTCACAAATGTATGCGTTTGCTAACCCCCCCCCCTTAATGCGGCAATTGCAGATTTGCTCCGTCAATTTCTCATAAAGTGGCACCCTGTTGCCTTTGTGAAGAGCTGGGGCATGATTTTTTAGGCGCATTTAAGGAGGGGGGGAAACGCTGTTATTGCTTTTGCTTGTGTTGAATTGTCACCTTTAATAGTGTTTCTCTGCTTTCTGAGAGCATGGTAAGGATTAAAGGGGACTGTAAAGCTTAACGGGAATGAGGACATGGTAAAGCAGCACTCTGTGACCTGGCCTCTGCTCTGCAGAGGGACCCAGACAAACCTGGCTCTTTGAGGCATTTTACAGAGCCATTTTGTATCGATTGCTTTTTCTCCCTCTTTGTCAAGCTGTTCTTTTGTGCTTGGTTATTTCTGTGGGAAGAGTGAGTTTCGTCTAGCCTTGCACGGAGCAGACTGTAGTAGCTCTTGATCAGCGGCAATAGCTACATTGTGTTCAGCAAATGGAATATGACAGAATTACCCCCAGCGCGTGCCATGACCACTCATCCGAGATGTGAAGGCCTACTTTTAGGAGTTCGGCAAACCGTGTCAAAGAGTGCCAAAGACAGCTCTGGTTATCAGAAAGTTTCTTCTAACTCGAGAGGGGTGCCAAACCGTCCAGCCTGACCTCCGTGACCCGCGCGTCAATCCGGCAACAGTAGGGCGTCACAGAAGCTGGGAGCTGTCAGTCTTGAAAGCCCTACTCAAGAAGCTAAAGAACCAGAGGGAGAACATTTAGCCTGGCTAGCCAATCATGGGCTACAGTACAGTTAGCTTTTTGCCTGCCTGGCAGATTCCCATTTTCACGCTGTCAGCGAGGAGGGTGTGTGTGTGTGTGTGTGTGTGTGGGAGGGAGGGTGTTAGGATTGTCTACTGGGAGCGAGCAACACTTCCTCCTCTGTCTCAGGCATGAAATCTCTCTGGCACGTCCCCCTCCCGAGGTAGGGGCACGAAGCAGGGGAGCAGACCACTGTGTAAATTGGCCCTAATCCAGTCTGGCTCGGTCTCACAACATGTATTCTTGTCCTCTGCTGATTGGGGTGACGAGCACCGCCAGCGTAGCTGACCACTGAATATACAGCAGGCCGGACAGCACAACGTAGAGCTGCTCGATTGTGTAAAAATAATCATCGTGATTGTTTTTGGTCAATGTTGAAATCACAACGACTTTGCAAAAATGTTGCCGTTGCTGCATGCACCTAAAAACAGTGAAACAAATCAGTGAAAGCACCGTCATCTGTAAAATGCCAATACCTTTCCCCGTTGATCTTTCACCTTCACGAGGGGCGAAAGTGTGCGTGAGTCGGTCATTCAGAACACAAGACAAAATAAGAGCATTTTCTGTCATTGTTAGAGATTGAAATAACAATTAAAATCTGAATAATTCCATGTCAACCCTATTCAGCACAAAGGCCTCTAAAGCTTGGGGCTGTTAAAGTGTAACTGCACTTTAAAATGTGTTTTTTGAGCTGTAAAACAAAGTAATAGGATTGATCTGTGATGAGACACATCAATGCTGGTGTGAGTATTGACATAATTCCCTTTTTTTATAAAGAATCTGCATTTTATGGGCTGAAAACAGAACTACACATATCCGTAAAAAATCACCCAGGACCTGGTTTTCATCGGTACACACAGTCTGCTCATACGTCATCAAATTCAATGTTTACATACATGATAATGGGGGTCCCCCTCTCAGCCCCACCCCTCGCTCAGCTCCTGATGCAAGTTGGGTGGAATCAGGTTCAGAGCTGGGGTGCAGTTATACTTTTAGTTTAGGCCTGGGTCTCTTAATCTTGGGCCTGTTAAGGTATAGTCAGCAATAGCAAGCTAGTTGTAAGCTAATACACGTTTTGTCAAATGTAACAAATATATTTTGTCTAAGCATTTCACTTATTAATTATCTTACTGTTCTCTGTGGGTGTTGATAAAATTATTTGATACTTCTACACTGTAAATATGACCTTAAACAAAGTAGTTTAAGGTCATACGCTACGTTACGCTTTGCTTCACAATACAGTTCAATGTGTGTGTGTGTGCGTGTGTGTGTGTGTGTGTGTGTGTTGGGGGGGGGGGGCCCGTGGAGAGAGAGTCAAATTTTTATTTATTTGAGCTCGAGGTTAGCAAGTGTTCTCGGGAATGACTAACCCTGCCGTTAAGCTTGGGCCTGTTCATCTTAAGCCTCTGGTGTAATGGGTCTGATTTACCCGGTGGCTCAAGCCCTGCACTGCATCAGGGGCTCCCGTAGCGTTATTGTGGAAGCAGACTTCCCTGGTATTGACGGGCCCAGATGGACTGCTGCTGGCAGACCAAGAGAACCAGGACGGGTGTTGTTGAGGGCCATGTGTTGACCTCCAGGAGCAATCAGCACACCGCAGAGGTGATCCATATCCATATGACTGGACAGCCCCTTCCCCCGCAAAGACTGCCTGTTTCCACGGTAACACATCGGTCAGCTCCAGATGTCAGGATGTGTGTGTGTGTGTGTGTGTGCACGCTGTACGTGCAGATGTGCCACGGGTAATAGCTGGCTTTCACAGGTTTTCTGTCATGAAATAACAGATACAACTTTGTAATAGAAATTCCTTTCCCACTACCCACGTGTGTGATGCGTTTTTTTATTTTGTATTCGTATCAATTGATGTTTTTGGCAGTAAAACAATGTTTGCAGTATGGGACCTGCTTTATATGGCATTGAAAACAAGGCTGAGCTGAAGTGTGTTTGAATCAACAGCAAATATTCTAAGCTTGTATTGGGGAAGAGGAAGGGGGGCTCTGACCAAGATGCAAATCACATATCTAGAAGATGTTACAAACCTGACGCTGACTCATGCTGCATATACTCAGAAAGCTACAGTATACGACTGACAAGATACAGCCACAACAGCAGGAACAATCTACGCAACGCAACACAACTTTGGCAGACCGCCAACATACTTAAAAATGGAGGCAATTCACATTGGCAAACGTCCAGACGATCCAGATGATACAGTAAAATATTTAGTCCAAAACATATGGTTCAATAAATAAACCCATTACTGCTTGCTGTTTTATCATATTAGCACACAGACATACAGTACTGCACATTATGATACATTCTCAGACATAACTCCAGCTTGCATGTAAAACATTCCAATCAAAAGCTGCACTCTCACCTTTTGGTTGACACCTCATTTGACCGAATAGGAGCTTCCATAAGTCCATACGTCTGTGTTGAAAGAAGAGCCCGTCCTTCTTCATACAGTACGTGAACAGACCGAGCCAATTGTTTTGTGTAGGCAGTGAAATTCCTAATTATTTTTCAAAGAGAAAGTAGTGGTCAACGGGCAAACACATGCATAAAGTGAAATAAAAGAATATTCATATTCACAAATAGAAAATCAAATAACTTCCCAAAGAATAAATGACTGACTAGTGAAGTAGTCCAGCCTTAGCAGCAAATGCTTAGGCAGTAAAATGTGGTAAACACCCTGTATAGTCCAAACTGACGAGTTGCAAGATAATTTATGGTCTTGTATCATTGTTTTTAATAACCCATTAGCACTTAGTTTGCAGTCATCTATCCTTAAAAAAAACTTCCTACCTTCTTTCTGTCCTTGTTAAGCTCTTAGAATATTGACACTTTGTTGGTACTTATGCTCTAG
This sequence comes from Amblyopsis rosae, assembly GCA_025399935.1. Taxonomy (NCBI): domain Eukaryota; kingdom Metazoa; phylum Chordata; class Actinopteri; order Percopsiformes; family Amblyopsidae; genus Amblyopsis; species Amblyopsis rosae. The sequence goes on from JAODTR010003415.1 coordinate 19,252, forward strand.
TAATTCTTTCCTGGTATTTTATGGTGTACTATTAGATAAATTAAAGGTTCTAAATGTATAACATAATTAGCCCCGATGCATGCTGCTATCATTATTAACAGAACAACAGTGTATGATCTCTTCTACTATTGGTATATGTAGGCTAATGTTTGTCGCTTTGGATTAGGTGTCTGCTAAATGCTGTAAATATAATACAGTATTTAGTATTTAGCAGGGGTTTCAATTGTGTTTATGGAGTTAATATGCATGCCACTCATTTGATATATTTACTATGCATCTAGTTTGTTAAACTCATTGGAAATGGCCTGTTATGTTAAGCAGCAGTTTTTACACTCTGAAATACTGAAGAGGTGGGAGGGTCAGTCTCCATTGATCCTTATGGAACCAGACATAGCTTGCTGTGTGTGTGTGTGTGTGTATGTGTGTGTGTATGTGTAAACTCACCTTCTCACCTTCAAACATAATGCTATGATTGCCTGGCGAGACTTGGTGGTGGCATTCCACAAATGACTGACATTGACATCCCCATATTGAATTTGTTTCTTTGGAGTTTCCTAGCCATTACACAACTTGTCTGTCTGAGAAGCCTGCTGAACGCTGGTGGGAGGGAGCTGGAGAAGAAACTAGAAAAGATTACGAGTCAGGGAGAGGGGAAATGATGACTGAACGGATATTAGGGGCATAACGGACCACATGACTCACATGAGGTGATCTCATGCTAGTTGTTGTTATGTATTATGTACAGTATATAATGGATTATAGTTTCATGTAAATTCATTTTGTTTTTTGGTAACTCTCTAGCATTAGTCAACCATCTAGTGGTAGAGCAACATTTCTTCATTTTGTTGACATGTACCGATGTTCAAGATGTATTATTCTGGCTCAGTATTTTTGGCTCCTTATCTCCGTATACAATCTCTACTCAATGTATTATACATAATACCGCATCTCAACTCAGTTGCTGTGCTATTCAAAAGACATCCAGTGCATACTGGATGCATTCGATTAGATATTATAAAAAGCAACAACAACCATAACTCAAACCGCTCTCTAATGGGACATGCTAAATGAGTATTATTTTTGTGCAGTCAACCTGTAAACTTGGAGAATTATTTTATTCGGCTAGCTTGGCTAGATCCAAAGCTACCATTCCTTCTCTGCTTGCTGGGGTGAAATGAGCTGAGCTTGTCTCGTCAGTGGAATTATGGTCTGTCTTGTGCTGGCTACTCCTGATCACTGTGTCACGTTCCTCTCATTGATGTCTGTGGGGTTTCACCTTGTTGCTCATGTGCTCTGAAGTTCCGGGTTTGAGTCCCCGTTACTGACCCGGTTAATATACTCTAGCCTATACTAACCTTTCTAATATTATCATAGCATTTTGATCAAACTTAATTTGAAATTTCAAACTTAATATTTCCAGCAATTCACTGTATATTTTATGCTCCAATATAGAAAGTAACGTTCTTTGGGTGTAATATTTTCTAGGCTCGGAATTTGCAACGAACACAAACAGCAGACCTTCTAATTCAAACATAAATTGTTACCCACCTAATAGCCAGCCGTTTCAAAGACATCTGCCTCCTCTTAGTGCGGTGAGCATACATTGTGTCAGATCTCAGGAAGACAATACAAAAGGATATACAAGCCTGAAAGAAAAGCAAGCCCCCCTCCCCATCCTCCTTGCCCCTTCTTAATTTACATGTTCCAAACCAATATGCCTTGTTTCAAACAATCTACTAACCCAGTGCGGAAGGCTGAGACGATTTGATGTGGCACATGTCCTTGTTGCTTTAAAAGAACACTAATGAAAAATGAATCAATAGCCTGCTTCTCATGGCCTCGGTCAGTGTGCACCATAGATTCTGTCTTAAATTAAGATCAAGGAAACATCCTCATGCAGGATCGAGCTGTTTCAATGCACCTTCATTGACAGGCTGAGGTCTTTATGCTGTATTTACTCGTTTGAGACGACATGTCTGTGAGCTAAGCAGATACGTTTACATGTGTATACATTTTTTGCTTCACTTACTCAAAAGGTGTATTTTTGTTTATGAATAAATTATGCAGGATTCCTCAGTGAAATCTTGGTTTTTGAGTTTTTACTGCTGCATGCCAATATGTTTGATAGTTTAATACAATGCACTCAGTGTGGCAAAGGTATTATTTAGATTTAAGGAATTGCAAATAGAAGTAACATAATAGTGTTATCACAGAAATATCCATTATTGTGCATCATTCTTAATGCACACAACATCTTTCAGCCTTTGCCTTGCTGCTTCGTGAACATGTTTTTGTGAGAATGACATAGAGCAGCACTTAATATTGTGTGCACATCATTCCTTGAGCATGTATTTACATTTCATTGTTACTATTTCTGCAGTTATCATTATGATTACATTTTTTCTACATAAATGTCAAGTGGGACCTGATCGATCATTATCTGTCTGCAGCCATTTTCATAAATTGTTATTATTGTGCCTCTCTTATCTGAAATAATTTGGTGTGCTTATATTTAGGATGTGACCTGTTGTGTGGTTCTGAATAGTAGTTAAGCTGCAAATTGAATTGAGCTTGGGGAGTATATTTTCAGTTATTAACATACTGTATTCTCTTATCTTGACTGCTGTTAAAAAATATCATTGGAATATGGCAAGAAACTAAAAATGACAAAGTACACAATAATTTGGTTAATACAGTAGTACCGTACGGTGTACCGCTAAATATGGCAAAACTTGTAGCGGACCGCATTCAGTTTGTGTCTAATTGCTTGTCTTCAGGCCTTCATACAGTTTGAAGTGTGCTGGTGACAGGCAATGCGATGGTTTTCCATGGAAAAAGAAACAATGAAATACATAAAAAAAAACTGAACATGGTGGGCGGGCCTGAGCCAACAGCAGCTATAACTGGCGATGAGATAGTTTCCTATTTCTTTTCATTTCCATTTATGTCATATTGTAAGGTATCTCTTGCTCTTTGGCATTATTTTCCATGTTCAGTTCCTCTCTCTCTTTCTATCCTTCTATCCTTCTGTAAGACGTAAGTCTCTTCTGTTGTGTAGTACACATCGTGTCTTCAGAGACAACAAACAATCATTCCTCTTTTATCAAGAGAAAAGAGATGGATCTCATTATTTTCAAGGGAACATAAAAGGCTGGAGTGGTCACAGTGTGTTGATATTAGATCCAAAAGGGGGAGGGAGGTGAATTGCAATGGTTTACTTTATAGTTTGCCTGAATTTGTGTGTGTGTGTGTGTGTGTGTGTGTGTGTGTGTGTGTGTGTGGATGCGTGCTTATCTGCATGCACATAGCGTTCTTTATAGGTAGTGCTGTTATTTTTCACAGCAGTTCCATTAGTTTAGGATGTGATAGCTTAGCTTTGGATATCGTCAAGGAGTTGGGATGGGGTAATAAGTGTGGTATGTTGAATATGATTCGTGTGTGTCTGTGTGCGCTTTACTCTTGTAATCGGTGAGCACTTACTGGACAGTGGCATTGTGTGCAGCAGCGCGCCTGTGCTGCGTTGCATGTGACATAACAGTAATGGTGCTTGTGAATGCTGTCTATGCACCCGGGCGCGCATCTCTCCCCCGCAGCTTTGTCACACTTTCGGGACAGCATTGCCGCCATCGCCCGCTCTGCGGGACACTCCTGCAGGGCCGCATTAGGCTCCATAAACTTTATGATGACGCTTTTTCCCTCCCATCACATTCCCGCCGCATCTGCTTCTCACTGCGGCCAGACCCCATCTTATCTCCACATTTTATGGCCCGCCCGCTCCCCCCTTTCCTCAGCTTGCTTCTTTATCTGTTCTTTTCGTGTATATTTACGTGGTCATTTGCTTGGCGTTTTGCAAATATATCGATACAGCGTATCGTGATATCTCTTTCTAGTATATTGTTATTATTATTGTAATATCCAATATCAACTTTCTAGCTCCTTGTACCAATATATGAACCCTTTTTTTTATATATGGCATTATGGAATGTACATTTCAGTTCACTGTGTTCACAGTGTGAAATTCAAATACCATTCTAATAACGAAATATGAAACCTTGGGAAGGGACCACAGAGGGAGGAATCCAGCCCTTCCAGGATGGTTAGGAGGCAATAGTGCGGAGACGGTGTCAGCAATTAGCAATTATATGTTGAATGCATCACAAAAAACATTCCCTTTCGTCCACACTGAAGCTATTCATTAGCCTGGAATAGGGTCTGGGAACACTCCATTGGGAAGTGCCACCTCGCATCGCAGCCGTTGGCATAGACCTCTTGAAACTATTGGACAGCCTTTAACCAATCAGCGTTGCTACAACAGTTTGTATTGCCTCATCTAGCTCTATCACCTTTCTTCAACGTCAGCAGGGTGGCTATGCAAACACTAATGTGAACAGGGAACGTTGAGCTGAGAGCAGTAGTCGGGTGGAGCCAGGCTAGCGGTTCACAGCACCTGACATTGCTTTGCTGCTTCTTCCCAGCCACCGAGCGAGGCTGCTGGCCGGGGACGACAAGGGTCAGCGTGAGGGGAACCCAGCGTTGCTCTGGCTGTGGGGGCTTGTGCAGAGCCACACTGCTTATAATCCCCGCTGCTCTTGCAGCTGAGCCTACGAGGCCCAATGGGAGGTCTCCTCTGCTCAGCGAACTAGTCCACTCAGCACAACAGTGTGCTAACAAGGTCTCGCCTCTCCCCATCAGCCCCAGAGCCTTCATACCACCGTCATACTTGGACGCACAAGAGCAAAGCCACATAATCGCCTCATCAACAGCCAGCTTCCCTTACCGATTCCCCAGACAGCCCCGCTGTAATGATTGGTGATATGATCAAGGTAAAGTTGTTATTGTCTGGTTTGCAGTTTTCTTTTTTTAAGGGTACCCAGGAGAAATCAGTGACCATTTTTTCAAATGGCACCTTTAAGTTTCATAACTTCTCTCTTTTTTTCTTCCTGTTCTCCAACATGCCCCTGACACATTTTGTAATGTGCTTAAAAGGATACGAGGCTGTCATTAAGGATATTTATGACGCCACCAACTGAATTCAACTTTGGTTATATCTGGTTGGGAGAGTGTGCATCACCTTCCCATATAAACAGCTATTGATGCCTCAGATGTATCGGATGCATTGCTTGAGGTAATTGCATTGCCAACACTTGGTGGCAGTAGAAGCCCGTTGAAGCTACTGAGACATGCATGTGGGGCTGAAAAGCCACATTGTTGCTACGGAATTGACCTAATAGGTTTCTCTCAGCCCTCACAGAACACCACTATGTCTGCCCTAATGCCATTTGTAAGAAGTCTGATCTTTAAAAGGGAGAATAAGTGTGAAATGGCTCAACAGCATTCAAATGGATCTGTCTTCTCAGATCAATACTTTCACCCTGCACTTGCAGACAGCCAGGGCGAAAGGAAGGGAAAAAAGACCAGATTCATCATTGTTACCTTATCTGTGTACATTTTTAAAAGTGAGACGGGCTCTGACATAACGGTAGACAGCCAGCCTCTAGCGGCCCCACTGCGTTCTAGCTTTTAACGCTTCACTTGCACAATCAGGGCATATGAGGAAGCAAGCTTTACCCGGGCTGCTATTGACAATACTTCTTGTATTGACCACACTTTTATGCAATCAGGCCTGAATTATTTATCATACCGGCGCCACTGTGACGAACCGATGCATTCCCTTGCTAGCAGCACATCGGTCATGCCCGCAGAGGCACACCATTTAAATCGCCGGCTGTCCTCCGTGCTACTCGCTGTAATGTACTCTTATGTATAATGCCCAAAGGCCAACAACAACAACATCCCTATCTCTGACCTTCTTGCTTATTCCACTACAGTGACAAACCCCCTATCCTTGTCCTTGTTTTCCATTTGAGCCGCGGGGGGCTGACACCTGGTGCTTTCTTACTTGACACCGAGTCAGAGTCACGCGCAGACACATGCCGCGGGCTGGCTGCGGTCTCACCTGCCAGGTCGCTTCTGGCCTTGTAGGCAGCGCTCGTGGAGAGCGGTGGCAAAGGCATGTCTCTCTGTGCCTTGTCACTCAGCTCGCATGCCGCCCCCACCCATTTCCCCTCACCTACCTGCCAGCCACATCCATTTTCAAAGCAATGTCATGTGGCGGACATGTTTGTGTTTAGCAATGGTTAAATCAATGGAAGGGCGATCAGACTGACCGCTGGAAAAGTGGAAAATATCCCAGTACCTGATGTTTTGACGCAAGTTTGAGTGGCTCTAGGTTCACCACTTAGTGTAAAAACCACAACAGACACTTGTTCAGAATGGAGCCAATTACTGAATATTGGCCCAAGGGTGATTTGATGGCGGACATATAGTGTTCCAAACGGGGCTGTCCTTGATGTCGGATATAGACCCAGCAGGTGGGCTGACATGCAATCACGTTGAGAGATAGCTGACCGCTCTCTTTATATTCCTGGGTGGTCTTGGGAGATGATGTCTTTTTGTTGGAAGGCTGATTGGGTTGAAGGCTGTCTTCACACACCTGAGCAGTCCATCGTAAGCATGCGATAAACACAGAGGGCTTTACAATGTGGCCCCGCGATGTGTGTAATTACACAGTCATTTAATAAGACAAGCTGCAAACTCACTGTCATGTGCGAGGTCTTTCTCGTCCTCCCTGTCAAGACTTCCCATGTTAGCTTTCAGTTAGCTGTCTCCCCTGCCTACGGGCGTCGTATGCCAGATTGTTTGTGTGTCGCCTCTCATGTCTCAGTGTGAGGAGGAGGAATTTGCCACCACGAAAGAATGAAATTGAGAAGGAAAAAAGTTCCGAGTTCCGAGTTCTGAGCGCTGCGAGTAGAACAAAAGAATGGAAGGGAAAAAAAATTGATGTTATTATTCCGACAACATCTTCATGGCTTCTGATATAAATGAACTAAGGGTTCTAAAATTGTCATTTGAATTATGCCTTTCATCTCCCCATGGTTTTTAGTGGAGCGGTTCAGCCCGAGTCTCCAGTGAATGTTTTTTTTCCTCTCCCCCTGTTTGCATTTCTGAACAAGCGCCATAACTGTAATGAATTCTATTATTTTAAAACCAATTACAGTTAGTTGGGAGCCTTTTCACCGCAGTTGTCGTGGTCTCTGTGGAACTGCTGCTGCAATGTCGACTGCATTCACATCTGATGGTATTTCTCCCCCCCCCTCCCCTCCCCAAACAGCCCATGCTAATGTGGGTTTCTGCTGCTTCTACACCTCTTCATGCACATCGCTATCCTTCAGAGGGCCTGGCTTTACAGGGAATCAGGGTATGGATGAGTGTTACGGTATTGTGTTTGATATACAGTAGCATACCGTACTGTACCTTTTTGAAATCAATGCTACACAGGAAAAGTCAATATAGCATAAGAATCTCAAAATGAAATACTAGAAGTGGATTCTGTACTGTTGCCCCATGAGTCCTAATCATGGGCTTTGTTACATTTAGAGTTACATTTGCAGGGTACAGTTAAGAAATGAAATGCAGGGCGAATAAATTTAGTTATTTTATTGTTATTTAGGTGTTAACATTTCTATGTTATATGATATCAAAATGCAGCTTTTGAGTAACTCTTTTGCTCCTCTTTTTACACCGGGTAGATGTAACAGTAGAACATAAAAACACGACAACGGGGAAATTATTTGTTTTTGAATCCATTTCCCTACTGAAGTAACACTATACTGTATTGACTTATCTATTGTGTCGTACACCACACCGAGGTCTTTGTTATTTAATAATGATTACCAAAGACTTGGATGACACAAAGCTAACTTTATGTTTCACTACAGTATCGCTACAGTATATCCTCTCAGTTAGCTCGCATGCACGCGCACACACACGCTATATACACACATATACTGTACGCACACACATGAGAGACACAAAAAAGTATTAGTGAGAACTTTTACTCATTAAAGCCAGAGTGCCATGCTGCCCTAAAGATTGATTTATAGCTTATTTAATAAGCTGAAAGGTTACCTCAAAGCAGATTTTCTCCATAATTGACCAATTTTAGTGCCGCTCGATAAGGATTCATCTCAAGCGGAAACGTGTCTCTCTCTCACTCACTCACTCACTCACTCACTCACTCACTCACTCACACAGTGACTTATAGGCATCACCACCAACATTTGATGTACTGATGTGTGTGCCAGCCATGATTAGTTGTTGGAGGAGAGATGTAATACTCAACATGTTGCATGTCTGGAGTGGACAGGGTGCGGTCCACAACCTAGCTACGTCCGCGGCAGCATTAGTCAGCATCTCCAAAACACGCCGCTAATTACCTCGCTTTGCCGAGCAGCTGTCTGCTATTAGGGCCCTTTGTTCCAGATGTTATCTCATTAGAACTCCATTGATCATCCTAATGATTCTAGGAGAGATGATTGGTCCACATTAATGTGACCTGCTTGCCCCCCCCTCCCTCTTCAGAACCCCCACCTCTCGTCCCACCTCCCTGAGGTCAAACCACGATGACTTAATCCATATGTATGTTCAGGCGACAGGTTCAGTATGACAGCCATTTTCCTCCTGCATTTGGACAGCTAGCGATTTGGGGAAAGGAGACCAGTGCGTTCTCGCTGCAAACCGGGACAATTTGTGGATGAACTTGCACATTAGGCCCATTCAGTGTGTTGTCATTAGCCTAATGCTTGCGTACACAGTCTCCTCTTTCATTTGCCACACTAGTGTCATTGAACAAATGGGTTTGCTTTATAAAAGGATTAAATTGATGTTTGAAATAAGCGCTTCTGTTTTCTCTATATTATGTTCCACTTTTAGGATGACTGCTATCAGCTTGTCAGTGAAAGGGGGGCTTTCACAGGCCTGTGCCAGATCAAGGATATTGGTCTGATTTTATTCAGTACGCTTGATTCAGATGTACTAATGAGCCTGATCCTGTATTAATGTGCTGCCTTTCATGATGCTCATTCAAGACTGTTGCTTGGTGTTCGTGTGTGTGCACGTGTACATTATGCTTGCAGAAGGCAGTTGATAATCTCCTCACCCTGTGTATGTGTGTGTGTACTGTATCTGTGCACTGCATGGCGCTGATATTCTGACATAACGTAGCAGCAGGAAGGATAAAGGAATTGCCCTTTTTCCAACTTATACATTTGTTTAGCTTTTTCTTATATTTCCTTAATTTGATTGGAACAATTTTATATTCCTTACATTGTTTCTCTGTATTTCTTTGTGTACTGTATCTGTGTATTGTAGCTGTGTACTGTATATGTGTATAAAGTACTGTAGCTGTGTACTGTATGTGTATAAAGTACTGTATCTGTGTACTAGGTTTGATCGACGTCTATTAAATTGGCGTTGGACGATGTCTACAGTAATACATCGTAATGGACGATGACATGGGGGGGAGGTGTACGCAATATACATTTTTCTTTATCTTAATTTATTAAACTTAAAACTAAAAATAAGTAGCTCTAATTATAAATGATTGACTATCTATGGAATTGAAGTAGTAGTTAATAAATGACTATAAGCAGGTCAGGCAGTAGGCTACTTGTATTTTATGCCCATCACCCCTACTCACCGTGTTTCCTTACTCTGGTCTAGTCATATTGATCTGTAATAACGGTGTCCGCGTCGGCAAATGTAGTCTGTAAAAATGGTTCAGTAGCTACTTCTGAGTTTATAGCCTAATTTGTGCAAAAGATGGACAGACGGCGATTATCATCAGCTAGCGAACATCCATTTAATGGTAGTAACCGTCTACAGTCTGTGTGAGCACGAGCAGTAAGCTATAAAGTTGTTTCCTTTTGCTGTTGTTAGCAATACATATATGTAGACATCGAGACTTATTTTTATATATATAGATATATATAGATATAGCCAAGGCATGAGTGTATTTTGCATCTGCGTGTGTGTTGGAGAGAGAGGGCAAGGAGAGAAGTAAGGTGATCCTTATCACAGCAATTTGGCAGTCCTCAGAAACGGCGCAGTACCCAGTGTTTCACTAGTTTTTAACTTTGTCTGAACACTGCTCACGATGCCTGCAAAACATCAAGATACCTGTTAGCCATCGGCGATGGACTATGGCATCGTATATGGGCCCAACCCTACTGTGTACTGTAGCTGCAGACTTTTTAGCCAGACCAGACTGCAGGGCAATCGCTGAAGGCAGCGCAGTGAGCTAGCGCAGAACAACAGAGGGATGTGTCCGTCGGTTGGAATCAGACGTGTGCGTGTGTGTGTGTGTGTGTGTGTGTGAGAGAGAGAGAGAGAGAGAGAGAGAGAGAGAGAGAGAGGCAGATAAATGGGAAGACAGACAAAGGGGCAGATGAATGAAGGGAGAAATGCATGGAGATTGAATGGTGGTGAGCATCGGTACAGAGTCAGCGAGAGACCTAAATAAGTGTTTGGTGTGTGCAAATGGGAGGGGGTGGGGGGAGTATAACTGTGTTGTTGTCTGTCCTTCTCTGTAACTAATCCTAAAACTAATCCTGGCGGGTGTGATTCCAGCACTACAGTGTGAGAGTTACCTCTAGCACAACGTCCTGCTACTCATGTCTATCTGTTTCCTGACCACTATCTACAGTATGTGCCTTTGTTTTAAGGTGGTTACATTTATGTGGTAGTTTACCCTTAGATTAAGATTAGGGGTTAGTTTAGCCTGAATGACCAAATGTTAAAATTGAAATGACCTAGTTGTACAGACAGCGAAAATAGCTAACTTTTATTAGCACAATTACAAGCACAATATGTCATTCGCGAGAACGCTTGCTAACTTCAAGCTCAAATCAAAACAAACTCTACATACACATTGAAACACGTTGTGAAGCCAAGGGCATTGTTGTGAGCAGTGTTTGCCATTTTGGATATGTTCCTATTTATGGAGCCAGGGTTGTGTAGAAGTACCATAATATTTTTTCAGCAGAGAACGGTAAAATGGCGAATTGTGAGGGGATATTTAGTGAGTTTAAAAAAACTTGTTTTATCTTACATTAGCTGTCTAAACTTTTAAGATATTAGCTGAAAGGAAATATGTTTTTGTATGCTTATGTTATGGCACTAGATAACTATATACATTGTTTTACTGTAGTAGGGCTTTAGCTAGCTGACGGTTCTGCCTGTTCTACTATGGTTTAAAAACAGCACTCTATGCCAAAGGAGGTGCTTCTGGTACCCCTGTACCCCTCAAGCCAATCAGAGCCAGAGGATGACGGACCATAGTATTGCGATAGTAGGATTCTTAGTATCGCTGCCAGAACAGCTTGTTACCTGGGGAAACTGCCCCTTAACACTTTAGAGTCAAACCTGTATTAAAACAACCGTGCTAAATTGCATCCATCTCTGTGGCTCTGTCTTCATCTCTTTTTTTTTTATAGGCTCCGTGGCCTAATGAAAAAGGAGAGGCATCAGTTCAATTATAATGTGCTCGTCTTGTATGGGAAGAGGAGAAGGGGGTGTTTTTATTTGGAGCCCTAATGAATTTCTCATCAGTTTATTAACATCAGGCTGTTTTATGCTCAAGTGGGGACGCAGCCAATTACATGGCGCTGTTTTTTTTATTTGCTCAATTTTTTTATTTTTTGTCCTGTCCTCTCGTGACGGACAAGTGTTTGCGCTTCTGTTTGGAGCGAAATAACTTGGGGACAGTTCGGGGAAAAGATAATTACATCTCAGTACCAGGTGGGTTTCAATCTTAGGTTAAGAGAGGTTCCATTTTGTGTCAAATCTCTCCACTAAGGTCAGATAGGCATGGCTTTCATGTAACAACACGCCATGATGTGTGGCTGCAAACATGGCTTAATTTATACAAAGAGCATCAAAGCTGCGCCAACAATTGCAAATTCTACACTGTCAGCATCTCCAAGCACGGCATCGGTACAATAGCCCTCTCTATCATCTTCCTCCTCAGTTCAAATGGAACTATTTACACATCGAATCCATCAGTTTATTTAATTGGTGTGTGTTGTGTGTGTGTGAGAAATGTGCCGGTGTGTTGTGGTGGTTGTGTGGACATTGGAGCCACTATGCTTTTCACGTGCTTAACCACAACATGAACCCTGGCCTGTGTATGGTATTGTTTTCTTGCCCCCAAAGCCCATTTGGAGCCATTCTAATGGGATATGAAGGCAACATAATGATGTGTGGGGTCTTGTTATTTGCCTTTGTTCACAAAACACTTCCCTGGGTTATTGCATTTTACGGTTGGAGGGCTTGATCACTCGTATTATGGCTGCGTAAATGGGAGTCAATAAATTACCCACTGATTAAAGATGATGCCTCCGCTTTAGGTGTGAGTGCCATTTGCCATGCATGGTTAACATGAGTCTTTCCTAGTGTTCTAGCTTAATCACTCTAATTCCTCACTCTATTCCAGACCCCTTCCCCTCCGTCTCACTTTGACTTGCAGCTGACAGTTGAACATGTGCAGGAAAGCACTCAGGTGGGCTGGAGAGGTTTTTCCACAATGCCAGGCATGTTGTCTGACTTGACAATGAATGACAATTAGGATGGATAACAAAGGAGCGCATGCATTTTTGATGAGCTTGTCATTATCTCCCATTTGTTTACTCTCTCTGTTTTTGTCTTTCTCATTCCCTCGCTCTCTGAACCTAGACACACCCATGTGAACGCGCACACACACACACACACACACACACACACACACAGACATTGGCTTGGTGGTGCACATTCTGACTATCTGTGCTTGAGGCTCAGCCTCAAGGTTTGTCTGCCTCGAAGCCTGACTGGTCATTTAAGCTATGACTCGACACATTTTGTAGTAAGAGGTTTAACTGTGACAAATATTTATGTGCAATCACATGTAGTTGTGCAATGAATAATTCCTTTATGTACAGCAAGCAAATAAAATAAAATAGTATGAAATAATACAGTAATAAATACAGAATTTAAATATCAGTCATTTTTAGTTTAGTAGTATATTTATATTGCTTACAATACAATGTGCTTAGAGTAGTTTTATCTGCTTAAATGCATTTACGATAAATTCACATAGTTAAGAAAAATCACAGTGTTAGCCAAAGTAGTTCTACATGAGTTTAGCTTGAGATAAGTTACGCATGGCTGCTGATTAGAAAACTAAGACAAATACCAACAACAACTGTAATTGTCTCCATTTAACATGTGCGAACATTTTCTCTATATTATCAAAATTAGCACCTCCTTTTCCAAATTACCCTTTTTTCTAAATTTGGAAATTGTTTTTATTTATTCAAGCAAGAAAATGCAAATATGTTAAAGCCTCCTTAAAGCTCCCAAAGCCCCACAAACTTTACTTCTCCAAAGTTATTTAACTCTGCCACTTAATTACTTGTGGCCTTATTTTATTCATAAATGTAGCTCCTCACTTAAGATGCTCAGTCTTTTTTCTGATGGAAAAACAAGGATGTAGTAAATAACAAAACAGATGGTTTAGGACCGTCAGCGGCTTTATGCAAAGGCAACCGGGGAAAGAGAATCGCACTGCATTTTTGCTGACCCCCTCACTTTGAGAAAATTGCTGACCCTCCCCCCCTTATATATACTCACCAACGCACACACATCCCACCTCTCAGTTTGTTTCATGCATCTTCAAACTTCAGTCACGCTGATTGATACGCTGTGGAATAGATCCAAGCTCCACTTTTGCATGAAAGCCATACAAGTTCCCAAGTGCTTCCTGGGGCTAGCAGACCATTACGGGACGGATGTAGCACAAGCTGGGCAAGATAATTATCTCTTTCAACACACCTCCCGCTTTCACCCGCGCACCAGTCGGCGTTTTGTTTATGAATGACAGAGCAAAAACCTAAATGAAATTGGACGCAGTCGCTATCATTTATTGAATACATCTGAGTTGAGTGCGCTCTGTGATGCAGTACAGCTATCACAGTTGGCATGTTATAGGTAGGCACCTGCTACCTGACCCGGAGCATTTCCCTGAGGACCGCTTACCCCGTCTTCACAGTTGACAGGATCACACTAAATACCAAAAATAATGAACATTCCCTCAGGATTACCTGGTGAAATATAAGCATTAATTCCACCTATAATAAAGACCATTCCTTAGTATAGGCATGCAGGGCAGACTGAATCAGAACTGCTCCATAGCTGTGAGCAGTATGTTTTCTGTGCCTAGTAGCAATACCTATCTAGTGGCATCTGTGTTAGGATTAGTGCAATGACGGTGGTGGTGGGGGGACGGATAGACTGTGTGGAGGGGATTTATAATGAGGGCATAGGATTGGTTGCCAGGGGCAGCAACCAGGGTCCAGCCAGGTAGATTTACAGTGTTGCTTAGCCTCTTCATCCTACATGCAGTTGGCTTCATCCAAATAACACAGAGTGAATTCCATAGCCTCGTGAATCCATCCTGAGCTTTCTCGGAAGCTAGTTTGACTTTACTGCAAGCTACCATGGTACAGCTCAATTCAAAAGCATTTGTCACAAAGGCGGTGCTAATACATTTCAATCAAACTTCCTTACATATTATTTGACTGCCTACCTTTATCTCACCCAATAAAATCAGCCGGTGGCGTGTAAACCGAAACTTTGGAAAAAAATGTGTTGTCACCTTGGGAGAAACTTCAGCTAGCTGCTGATTGGCTGGATTGTTTTTCTACACAGTTGAAACAGTTGCGCTTGCTTTCAGGTAAATTAATTTATCCAGATCAGGATTTGCTATGAATTTGAGGCCATGAATGCCATGGTATAGTTGGGTAAAACAAAATAAGACTTTACATTAGACCTGTAGTTACACTTACCACACATCAAGCATGTTTGAAAGCATTACAGCTCAAAAGTAAAACAAAGAAAAGATTAACAACATCACTTTCATGATCGTGGAGATTCTTTATTATTTTGCATTATGAAGCTGTAAGTAGCACCCTAACCCTAACTAAACCTTTATGGCTGTTAGCGACCAGGACCTGTAACAAATTCTGATGCATTCTGTCCTATTGAGTATTGAAATACTCACAACACAAAATCAGTATTATAGTATTATACTGTAATACTTATATATAGTATACACTCACCTAAAGGATTATTAGGAACGCCTGTTAAATTTCTCATTAATACAATTATCTAATCAACAATCACATGGCAGTTGCTTCAATGCATTTAGGGGTGTGGTCCTGGTCAAGACAATCTCCTG
>JAODTR010003416.1:0-12800 GCA_025399935.1 Amblyopsis rosae
GTATGTTGCTTTGACTACATACTTTATGCCACACGTGTTCAGTAATTTATATACTAATAACTTTATTGTATTCCCAGTTGGCACTAAGTTACAACATCCCACCTCCTCCTGCTGTACACACTCTTAAGATCCAAGTCACACCAGAGTGCAACACCAGTTCTGTGAGGCCTAAACTGACTCTGAAACTGGAGTCTCTGTAAGTATCAAGTGTCATGGTCCCAATGATAGATGAATTCTATATAATTACATTTTATGGGCCATTTCTCTTTGTAGGCGAATGTTGTATGTCCACCAGCTATCGACGCCAAGTTAAAATATCTTGCATCAACTTCTCAATCTTATGGTATTTTCTCAGATATAGTGGAGAAGAGAATACTACTAACATGGTGATAGTGGATTTGAAAATGCTGTCTGGATTTGTCCCAGAACAACAATCTTTACACATGGTAAGTTATTCTGGGGTCCCCATGGTGGGAATGGGACTCCCGATGTTTGCTTGTGATTGGAGGGTTGAGATGATGAGTGTAACAGGAGTGGTGGTATTACTTTTTTATATATATATATTGTATTGTTTTTACTCATTTTGTATTGTTTTTGTATTGACTTTGTGTTACATGAATTTGTATGAAAAGTGCTATATAAATAAAGATTGATTGATTGATTCAGTAGACTTTTCATGAATGGGACAGTTAGCCTGGTATCAAATAAATTCATATTTTACTTACAGCTTAAGCAGGCTATGTTGGTGGATCGTGTGGACCAAGATAAGGATCATGTTATTGTATACTTAAAGGAGGTAAGAGGAATTAATTGCAGCATTTATCAGCTGATGTCGTTCAAATATCATTGACAAGCTCATGTGTGTTTCTATCAACAGTTAGTCTCGGGCATCCCTATTTATCACCATTTAGATCTTGTCCAGCAGTACAAAGTCCAGAGTCTGAAGCCAGCTGTGGTTGAGATCTATGACTACTACCAGCCAAGTAAGTCAAACCCATCAAACACAGCCACTAAATGGAAGATCACATCAACCTCAAGCAACAATGTTCTGCTGTTTGGAGCCTAGAACATTCACTGCTTGCCTGTTCATACTGTCTTGGTCAGGTCTCACATTTCTCTTTGTTCCTCACAGGTGACAGGGCTGAGACAGAATACACCTGCCCCTGTGCTGCAGGTAACAACAATGTATAGCAATCCATGGCATGTTAAATATAGGAAACATATTGTATGCACCTTAAAGCCCTATCACCACATACAACCCACATAACCAGCTCATACTGAGCAACATTCATTTGACCTATTTATTTAAACCCAGTCGGTCTAGGATATTTCCTATTAATACACTTTCTTTTTTTGCAGGAATGTGAAGATGTGTGTGGTCACTACTCCTCAAGCTCCCATTGATTCTAATAAAATGCAAATACAGTATATCTGAATTGTATTGGAGATAAACACATGGGCATTCCTTCCTGCCCTTGTGGGTTCCGTTGGTTAGGTTATAACACCTCAGTGTCTTGAGTTGGTGCATAGGCTTTTAACTTCTCTTCTTTCAAGGTGAACCATATTTAATGTGTGGTAAAATATTCTAATCAAATACACTTTTTGTCAAATTCAGCAAATATCCTCTCACGGTCCGCTAGCTCTGTTCTGTGTGTGCAATAAAAATGTGCCCAGGTTCTGTAAATGGGCAACGAAAGTGGTGCAGATTGCACCACGCAACACTATCAACAATAATACTCCACCTTTTAATATCAAATGTTTTTTGTAAAAGTTAAAAAAAAAAGGTTTATGTAGCCTAATAAATATACAGATAACATGTGATTGCTTGCTTGTAGGCTGGCTTTTTTGCTTTGTTTTAAAACCCCAATCCATATCTGATGCATGGCTGGCTGGCTCATTGCATATAGATGCACCTTTCCTCACTCTTCAAAGTAATTCACTTGAATTTGTTTCAAAACATACAACTGCAACGTTAATATTAAATGGGCTGTGATCACATACACACCTGTAGTCCATATACAATCTTTTTCCACATACTACTGAAATATTCTAGAATATTTGCACCAGAACACACTTGGGCACTTTGGCAGGGTAAAGGGAGCTCTACCCTCCCCCTGTTTAACTCCCTCTGGCTGTGTAGGAGTAGCAGTCCTCCCCTCAACAGCTTCCTCATCCCTGAGGGACAACACCCCCATCTCCACTAAGGCATCCCTGACTACTGTTAAAAGCTCAGCCCTAAGGGCTGTCTTCGGGACTTACAGGTCATAATGGTCAGCTAGAGCATACAGGTCTACTTTACGCAGTGCCAGCAACAGGCCTATAGACAAACAAGGAAATAGCTGACCCAGCCATCACACCAGCCTAACAGCATATAGCGCTAGCGCACAAATACAAATACAAAACTCTAAGTCACACAACCACCAACAGTCAACCTCAAACCCGCCGTTCGAGGGGCCCAGTGCAGCAGGGCTATGGATCGTTTAGATCCCGAACGAGCCCCCACTTAAACATGCAGGTTTATTTGAATTGATCTTGAAGGATATCTTATAATGTGTGGTTGTCCGTGGGTTAAAGTCTCAGCCTTATCCGTTATTTAGCACTATATGTCACACACAAGCAACTCGTGCTGAACGTCTGATAGTATGTCAGCACATGAGACAGTGGGTTAACATTGTCATTGACAAGAGTCCATACGTCTACAGTACAACGTAGGTAGGCTACAGCAAGTGCAGTGATTACACATGTCAGTCTTTCATTTTATTTGAAACAATGACCATGTATAGACTATGTAACATTTTTATACCTGCAGCCAGTCAGACTCGCATTATTGAGAATACACTTCATAAACTTCACTGACCAACACTCGCCACGCCCAATAAACGCAGCAAAACTCTTTGAAAGTACTGTAGATCAAGAAAGATTAAAACGTGTCATTCAGTCCACTGCATGTACCCTCAGATTTGGTCAATGAGTTATGTAGCTGGTTGTCCTGCGTGTCTTTCCTATGCAGTAGGACGGTCTTGGCGCAGTTAGCCAGCTCTGTGTCGCAGACATTATGCCAGTCAGGCTGGCTCTGCAAGACCACTGGAGTGAAAACATGACAGTATACATACATATGGCCCATCAAAACACTACAATGCCTACTACCACACACAATTAAATAAGCGACTGGCATCTCATACAGTATTTCAATCAGGAGAGAGTAGGGTCTTAAGAAATATTATTTATTACATGCTTTGGCATTAGGACTTGATGATATTAAATAAATGCATGTATAAAAAAGTACAGATGCATGATCCCATTAAATCCCGACCCAGATGAACGATGATACTGGTGGAGTTGGGGTGGTGGGGAAGTGCTAAAATGCAGCATCTTAAATCAGGACACAGAGAGCAGCAAGCAGGCCATCATATACAATGGAAGGACGGTAAGGAGATTGGTTCCTGAGGACGAGAGCAGATATGATTGGTTGAGCTGAGCGAGCAATTGGAAATGTATACCCATAATGTAAGAAGGCAATCTTCCTGACCGCATTTTTGCTAAAGCTCCAATATCAGCGTGGTTACCTCAGCATTCGTCCACCATCCAATCTGGTTTGTGCTGGTGGGACCATCACTTGTTTTCTCAGCTGAATATGGGCTATTTGACCAAGAAAGAGTGCTACGTCATGTGACCTGGCCCAGATGGTCTGGGATGAGTATGACTGCAGTGAAGAAAAAACAGCCAACAAGTGCTCAGTGTATGTGGGAGCTCCTTCAAGACTGTTGGAAAAGCATTACATTACATTCTACAATGTAGAAATAATAAAAATAAAGAACAAATATTTTAGGATTAGTATTTGTGTCAAAACAATTTTGACTTGCCAAACTGGTAAGCGGTTGTAGGGTTGTAGGGTTGTTTTTTTTCTTGGCTTGTTTAATAATTGGTCATATTTGAGATTTAGAAGCTGTGTGAGTGAGTGTGTGTGTTTATGCGCGCATGCGTGTGTGTGCAAGAGCAATGAATGGATTGCTCCTACAGTGTATGACGGGTTTAGAAATTATTTTCACTCGGGGGCAACATTGAAAATGGCAGAGAACTTCGCGGGCCACATAATTATTTTTTAACCAACATGCTTAAATTTGAAAATAAACCCCAAAATAGCTAACTTTGTTAACTTGCATATTTATGCATATATATGTCAAGTCAATTCAAGTTATGCAGCAGTAAATAAAGTAACATTCTGCAGAGCTCGTCAAGTAACTTTATGTTTTATATTATTATTTTATAAATCTTTGAGACATCCCTTGAATGTCTCAAAGAGACGCATCCGGTCCCTGGAGCCTGACTTTGCCCAGGTCTGGTCTATGGATTGGTCACAATGTGTTTTGGTCTGAGATGGTGCTTAGTGTGACATCTAGTGGTAAAACATGTCATAGAATCACTTTACTACAATACATATCATGACAGATAGGTGTCAGTAATGTTGACAGACTTTAATAACTAATTACTAACTAATATCAGATTTGATCAAAATAACGTTTTAATTTATAAAATAACGAAAAGACTTTGATCAGCTTTAATTCACATGGAACTGTATCAACCCCATTTTAATAACATATTTTGTATAGCATCCACCCATAGACTTAATAATAGATCCTTCCACCCTATAGAAATCAAAGTTGAAGCTCATCGCACAGCTGATTTGTGTTACTTAATTAGGCCAAGTTAATAGGACAATGTGCTGCTGAGCTGGGATTCAAACACTGCAGTGCTAACCCATGCTTGTTAGTATTAAGGCCTACACTTTGTGGGGTGTGTGTGCACTGTATCAGTGACTATTTAACAGGGAGTGAGCCTGAGGTGCGCAATACACAAGGCAGTCATGTCTAATCCTGGCTTTCAAATGTGGAGATGGCTGATATTTGCCTGTTTAGGCTGGCTTTGTAGTATAGGTCAAGTGACAGCAGGGCCGTAAGTATCTACTTGTGTATAGTGCATTTGCAAAGCTGTGTAATGTATCTTGTAATGTACTGTAGCTGTTATACTTGCTATGCTCAGTTAGGCGTAAATTTAATCTTTCACGTCAGTTTGTGACCGTGTACTCAACATGTTCACTCTTGTAAGGGTGGGTGTCTGTATATCTTTCAGGCAGGACTATCTGTGTTTTATTTATATTGCAGTTAATTATGTGACTTCATGGCTATTCTGGGAGCTCCCTGCCCTGAGAGCAGTGAAAGTTCCCCCATAGGGTTAGCCTGGTGTAACCAGCCAATGTTCACTTTGTGAATTGGTCTCGCCACACTCCATTGGGAAGTGTTTGCAGTTTCCTCCTACTTTGTGTAGACTTCTGGTTAATTTAGAACTATTGGACAGGGCTGGACAAATCGGCGTTGCTACAATTGTTTTGATTGCCTCATATAGTTCTCCGGTCATCTCACTAACCCACACTGAGGAGAATCTCTGCTAAACTTGACTTTGTGGCCTGCCTGAATGAATGCTTATTGGTTTTCAATAAATCATAATTTCAGACAATACATGGTGGCCATTCCTGCATTAATTGAAGCTGGCTCAGAGAGCAAGTTATGTGCAAGTCTTTTGGATCCAAACGAGACTCTGGTCATGACTGTTACTATGATCAGCACAGACAAAAATGCTACACTTCTCCAAGAGACTATTGATACAGAGTTCCATCGATGTGTTCTGTTCAAGGTTAACGTTGTTTAGTCATACCATATTATCATTGGTGTATTTATCAAGTTCACTTTAAAAACAATAGTTCTACTGTAATTTACAGGCTCCCACAGTGCAGGATGAAAAGATTCAGGCATTCCAGGTGGAAGTTAAAGGAACAATGTTTTTTGTTAACGACACCAGGAACGTCCTTATCCAAGCCTATAATCCACAAACTTTTATCCAAACTGATAAACCAATTTACTTACCAGGACAAACTGGTAACTAGATATTGAAGCTTTATTCTTGCATGCGGTCATCATTTTATGTTGTCACTGTGTGAATCTATTACTAGAATTAACATTATAGCCAAATTAATTCTAATCGACTTTCTGAGTGAATAGTCACTTGCAATGTCTCTCTGCAGTGCATTTTAGAATAATTACTCTCGACAGCCAGCTCCGACCTGTCGACAAGCTGGTAAGTGTTTCTCTTGGACAAATTACTGTGGATTTCAAAAAATAATCTCTTTAATTGAGTGCCTCTCCTGTTGAAGGATGTATGATGATCTGTGCCTTTATCCTTGGGTATATTAAATTCACATGTAAGCCATAGATTTAGAGACCTAGTATGGTGCCCACCAATGGCGTACTGAGGCAACAACAGGCCCCAATGCAGAGCGGTGGAAGTGGGTCCTTAACAATAATAGCCTATTTTAAAGCAAGCGGTTTCTAAATTTAACACAATTTAAATGGCAACAGCTGTTAAGTTTTTATAAATTTCATTTGGAAGAGGATCGCTTGCTAAAAGAAATGGGCTACATACAAATGACCCCTTTTTGGTGGTTAAAAAGGGCTTGTGTTCACGTGCCCCTGACGCCATGCCTCAATGCCTATTTCATTGTTTACATTATGGTAGTTATGCCCTTGGTGCCTACATTGCCTTTAATGCAGTATATATTTTCTTGCAGTACAAACTGACTGAATTTGAGGTAAGAATTTCAAATGCACTCTCAACAAGATGTCTGTGGTGTTATCTGCTTGTAAACTCATAAATCTATACCCATGCTCCATTTTAACTGCATGCAGGATTCTAATGGTAACATAATTGGACAGTGGCTTAACACCACATCCAAAGGTAAAATGGTGCAGCTTTCCTACGTATTAAACCTTCAAGCCCCTGAAGGATTGTACAACATTACAGTATGGCTCGATGACAAGAGCTTTCTTCATGCGTTCAAGGTTATGGAATATGGTGAGGTTTTTCTTTTATTAATGTATTTATTAAATAAATGTAGACAGTCTAGCGTGAATGCATTCTAATCACTTTGTCTAGTTTTGCCAAAGTTTGCTGTGACTGTGAAATGCTCTAAAGAAATAAGTATTGGCCAAGATGAATTCAAAACTGAAGTGTGTGCAAAGTAAGTAACAAACATGATTAACATTCCCTGTATGGTGAAGCTGTTAAAATCTAATATTAAACTTAAAGATACTGAGAATACATTACATGCCTGTACTACGTTTCCTATATTTAAGGTATACATATGGAGCTGCTGTGTCTGGATCTGTTCACATGCATGTATCTCGACCATTTGACCCTTATGCTGTCATTCCCAAGAGAGTTACCCCTGAACATCCAGAAGGAATCCCAGCAATAACTATCCCTTTCTACAATGAAAGAAAACGGGTAAACATTTCTCTATTTTTATTTTGTCCCCCCTCAATGTGTACAATATTTCTTAATTCACAGAAATAGTTATATCTAGAATTCATGCCTTGACTTAAGATGACAACATTGTTTTGAGCAAAATGACAGGCCTTTAATCGTATTGTTTGCCTTTGTGGTTGCAAACTATTTTCTTGTACAACACATGGTCATGATGGCGAATATGAAATGGATTTTTACTTGTTTGTAGCTGGAGTGGAGTAAGCAGTAAGACTGGTGCTCCTCACACTCTTGCAAGTTTAGGAGATGCGATGCGTTACAAGTAGTCTGTTGCAAACTCTGGTAGTCATACATACCTCTAAAAAATCTCTTTTTATTAATCTAACATTTGAACAAAATGGAGATAACTAATGCAAACTTATTTGTAGCTCATTGACCAATTGGCATGCCTGTGCTTGTAGTTGGAAGCCTCTGGCTGTGCAACCTTTACCATTCAGCTGGAAGACTTCACAAGGGTCAATAATGTGTTCTTGGGTGAGCTGACTCTTGTGGCCACAGTGGAAGAGGAGGGGACAGGTAACTGGACACTTTTCCACTAGCAGTGTAAAGGCAGTGATAATATACCCTGTTGTGACCAAAAGCTTTCTGTTCTATACAGGCATTAACTATTCAGAAGTGGAACCAATACAAATTTCTTATATTGTTGGAAAGTTGTCTTTCATTGACACTCCCATGGTTTATGAGAAGGGATCAGTGGTGGAAGGAAAAGTAAGTCAGGGACATTTGTACAGTAATCACTATTTGTCAGACATTTGCTTCAGTTTTCTGTCTGTTTAGGTTAAAGCGGTTTACTTCAATGACACACCCATCTCTGACAAGATGGTCTACGTGTTCAAAGGTGCAAGGTGGTCAGCACAGCTTCTGTATAACCTCACTACTGACAGCAATGGTATCGCCAGCTTCTCAATAAACACTAAGATTGAGGAGAGTATAGAGCTCACAGTAAGTATCCCAGCTTTGCTCATGGTACCGTGTAAGGAATATGGTTGGGGTTTAATTTTGTTGGGATATTTCCTCAAAACATTTTAGTACTAAATGTGTGTTGGTAATTAGTTATGCTGCTAGTACACATTGGGTCTAATGTCTTCATATTTAAGGCCAGCATCAATCCAAAGTTGGACTACCCTGATTTCAAAACTCCATTCTACGAGGAAGGGTCACAAATCCTCTCTCTGGCTAGACCTGCCACAGCTGAGTCTATAACAATCAGTTCTCTAAAGGTGGCAAATGGAGAGAAACTACTTCTCTGTGGCAGAGAAGAGAAAATCAGCATCCAGTATGCTTTTGTGGGGGAGGAACAAGGTTCTTTGAGTGTGATTTATCTGGTGAGTGAAATCAGAAACTATAAAGCAGGGCTATTCAACTCCAGGAGGGCCGCACCCTGCAGGTTTTAGATCTCTCCCTGCTCCAGCATGCCTGATTCAAGGTTGTTCGAAGCCTGACAAGTCACTTGATTCAGGCTTGTTGGTGCAGGGAGAGATCTAAAACATGCATGGTGCAGCCCTCCAGGACCGGAGTTGAATAGCCCTGCCACAATGTAAGGATGTGACCTTATTTTACTAAATTTAAAAGGCAGTGTTACTATCTGAAGATATTTCTTTGTAATAAATAGATCTTATCTAGAGCATCCATTGTACAGCAAGGCCATCTAAAAGTTGAAATCAACAATGGTCCAGGCAAGTATAGTCTTAAGCTCTATTTTCTGAAAATTAAGGCTGCAAAACTGTTACCAGCAAAGTAAATTATATCAGTATTGACATGCTTCTCTTGTTCCAGTAACTGATGGTGAGGTCTCCTTCATGCTGGAGGTCTCTCCTGAGATGGCTCCATTGGTCCAAGTGGTGGCGTATGCTGTCCTCCCTAGTGAGAATGTCATCGCTCACAGCGCTGATTTTGAAACTGAGAAATGCTTCCGCCATAAGGTCTGAGAACATGTTTTCTTACAAACATGGTATCATTCATAAATCGTGATTTTAAAAACTAAGCTTAGCATAAAGTCTTTCTGCCAAAGTGTGTTAAATGAAACATAAGTTGGGTCACAGTACTTTAGTTTAGATGTGTGTCACAGGTGTCGCTGGAGTTTTCTCCTTCCAAAGCAGTCCCAGGGGAGGAGAGCATACTACAGCTATCAGCGCTTCCAGGATCTCTCTGTGGTCTCAGCATAGTAGATATGAGTGTTAACATCATGCAGCCAGGAAATGAGATCACTGCTGACAAGGTATCAAACGGTCCCACTAAGTCTATTGTATTGCATACATTTTTCCTTTTGTTTACAGTAAGTGTACCTTTTTTACTGTAACTCTATACATTAATTGTAGGAATTGTCTAATAATATTGCCTATACCTTAGATATTTGACCTGTTGCCAGCCCAGAAGGCAAGCTTTATTCCCCATCAAGTCCAAGATCCGGACTTATGTTTGCAAGTAAGAACAAGAAGATATATTATGCCGTACCCTGGACCGCAACATGGTGGTGACGCTTACACAGTATTTGAGGTACTTTACTATTTTGTCTTTGTACTGTTTTATGTTGTACAAACTCTAATGAGATGTTGTCATCTAGGGATTGGGACTGAAAATGTTCACCAACTTGATGATCAGATACCCGTCGTGCCTCAGTTTTAAGGGAAGAGATTACTACGCTCAACGTCTGATGTGGCAGACTCTGGCTAAATTTCCAGCTCCAGCTCAAGTTGTAGCTCAGGCTCCAACTCCGGCATCACCGGGGATTGTAGAAACTGTCCGCACCTTCTTCCCTGAAACATGGATCTGGGACTTGGCAGAAGTGGGGTGAGCACCGGTTCTAATCCGAATGCTGGTAAACATGAGTGACGTCTGTCCAGAATCAATGTAAGATTATCCACGTTTGCCTTTCTTTTATTGTAGGGAGACTGGAGCAAAGGAGATCCCCGTCACCGTCCCAGACACCATCACAACTTGGGAGTCCGAGGCCTTCTGCTTGTCTCCTCAGGGCTTCGGTCTGGCTCCTCCCAAAGATCTCACGGTCTTCCAGCCCTTCTTCCTGGAGCTTAGCCTGCCCTACTCCATCATCCGGGGAGAGCACTTTGTGCTGAAGGCCACCGTCTTCAACTACCTCTCTAGTTGCATCATGGTAATCAGTGCTCTACAGTGTGGTTGTGGTCAGTGGGGTAGCTGCAGAGCCATTTAGAGTCGCACCAATGGAAGTTTGATATTGTCAGCGGTCACATGGTTCATGGAGATGCAAAACAGTTCCAGGAATGGGCAATTTCTATCAATAGCGCTGCATAACCAATTAATGCATCAATTTACAGGGTACTTCAGTAGGTGCAGCTTACATCCAGTTAGATCCAGTACATTAGTCTCTTGAGGTAGGCACACATCCATGTCTGGGAGTGTCCCCATGTGAAGTGTGGACCCTGATTTGCTTTCAGCCTTCTGATGCTTACTAGATATTACACTTTTAGGTTAGATGGGAAGCTATTGCAATTTTATTGTTTGTGGCCATCCAATAACTCTGAAGTTGGACAACTGTTTGTTACAGGTCACTGTGAGCCCATCACCCTCTTTAGACTACACCCTCACACCTCTCTGTGACCTGCAACCATCCTGTCTGTGTGCCAACGGACATAAGACTTTCCAGTGGACAATGGAGCCCTCAATACTTGGTATGGTCTCAATGCACAAGTGACAGTTTCAGGAAGTAAAATTGGGGAAAAATGTGTAACACCCAGAATAAATCATTCATGACACATTCTGTTTGTAATTTATAATACTACATTACTATAAATTACAAACGATATAAGCTAATTGTGTATGTACGTACATGTGTTTTTAGGGGTTGTGAATATAACAATGAAGGCGGAGGCAGTGACATCCCAGGTTTCATGTGACAACGAGGTTGTGAGTGTGCTGGAGAGAGGTCGCATTGATGTGGTCACACGCTCTCTAATTGTGCAGGTCTGGCTTGACAAACGGCTTTGCTTCACTGGACATAAGGTGATAAGGATGTATGGTTTAAAAAGCTAAGTGATCTTCTGTCCTCTTCCCACCTCAGGCAGAGGGAATCAAGCAGGCAAAGAACTACAACTACTTGCTCTGTCCCAAAGGTACAGATGGACAAAATGGAAGGGCAAAAAGCTCAAATATTGTGGGAATGGAATTTGTATATTGCACGACTATCAAAACAGTTAACCTTGCCATGTGAAAGTCCTTCCCTGTATTTTAAGGGCAATGATGCCGTATGTTGCCTTAATTATCTGCCGGGTCTTCATTTCTGAAGGCAAATGGCTAAAGACCGTTCATTAATTCATAACCGTGTCTGTGACTAGTCTCTACCATGAACATATTCTTAATGTATTGTGCTCACTGTTTTCTGTACCAGGAGAGACCTTAACAGAACATGCGGAGTTGCAGGTTCCTGACAATGTGATTGATGGGTCGGCCCGTGCTACAGTATCAGTCCTGGGTAATCTCTGAATCCAGTGTGCTACATGTCCTGGTCTCTAATTCAGTATAACATTGTAGCCCTCGTTTTCTGCAGGAGACATCCTGGGCCGGGCACTGCAGAACCTAGATGGCCTGCTCCAGATGCCATATGGATGTGGGGAGCAGAACATGGCTCTCCTGGCCCCCAACATCTACATCCTGGAATACCTGACCAACACAAAACAGCTGACCCCAGCCATTAAGGAGAAGGCTACACAATTCCTGACCAGTGGTGAGTCTAATTTAGAAGAAGGAATTCAAACATGTATTTATGATGTACAACAATTTAAATGTATTGTCCATGCCTACACATGTATCAATTTGAAATGTTTAATAGCACTACAATGCTATACAAGGTGACTTCCAACCCATGAATACATGTTATAATTCTCCATATTAAGGTTACCAAAACGAACTTAACTACAAAAACAGTGAAGGTGCTTACAGCACCTTTGCAGGAGAAACGGGAAATACATGGTGAGACTTATTCATAAACGCATGCCCCACGTAAATGCCAATGAGACGAAGGTTTTAATTTATGCCAATTCCTACCCATTACTTCAGGTTAACGGCTTTTGTGTTGAGATCCTTTGACAAAGCAAAATCTTTCATCTATATTGATCCTAAAATAATCACTTCGGCGACAACATGGCTGGAGGGAAAGCAGAAGAGAAATGGGTGTTTCCAGCAGTCAGGAACTCTCTATCACAATGCAATGAAGGTATTTGGTAAAAAATAAATGTATAGCTTACTATATACTGCTATGGCTGAAAGTGAATACGATTATTTCTCAGTTGAACTGGTTTACCAAATGACAAACCTTTGAACTTAAAATTGTTTGTTTAAATAAACACATTTGTGTAAAACAAATGTGCTGTAATTCCCCACAGGGTGGAGTGTCAGATGAGGTGACTCTCAGTGCTTACATCACAGCAGCATTCTTGGAGATGCATACG
>JAODTR010003417.1:0-12799 GCA_025399935.1 Amblyopsis rosae
GAAAGGGAAGTTTGGGGTCCCTTGCTGAAGCTGCTGCCCCCGCGACCCGACTCCGGATAAGCGGATGAAGGTGGATGGATGGATGGCTGGTTTAAATTTAAATGAGTAAATAAAGCACTGCCCTATCGTTGCACCATAAATTACCAGAGACTACTTGTGAGAATACTTTTGAGTGACAATGCGAACAGCCAATGGTTATCGCCAGTATTACTTATCGAATGTCTCATGTCGATCTTTCGAGGGTATATGCATCAGCCGTTCAGCACAGAGTTGCCTATGTGAAGTAGTGCTAATGAACGGAGGCCAGGCTAGCAGCCCATGTCCTTGTGTTGATTGGTTGTTTTTTGCCAACAAATAGGAAGTAAACCATACCAGTTTCTGTTCCTACAGTCAAAGGTAACGACTCCATTCTCATCTGGAGTCCACTTGATTCCTGAGTAGAGAGAGAGAGAAAGAGAGTTTTTTATCCAAAAAATTGCAATCCCTGTATGCAATATTTTACAGGTCATATGACCCTATACATACTTAGATATAGATACAGATAAAAAATGACCCTAGACATAGGGCAGGATTCACTAACATCTCAAATAAAGAGTGCTAAATTGCGTGGGCATTGCATAATATTGCACGTGTAATTTTAGTACGTATTACAGGTGATCAGCTAAGAATTATTGCATAAATGACAATAGGTGCAAACACCATGGAGGCGGCAGCATTTAAATTAGAAGTTTGCGCGTTTTAATGGTTTCCCTCCATGGAGAGTCGGGACGCAAATCAGCCTGACCATAAGCGCAAATGAAAATTCGATACGATGGAATTAGAGGTGTTGATGGAAGAAACAAATAAACATATTGGTGAGCTACAGCAGAGATGTGAATGTAACCACAACAAGAAAAACACTATAAGGGACAATATCTGTGAGAAAGTAAATGCCGCAGGTAAAACAAAAAGAACCTCAGATTAAATGAAAAGGTGGCATCCATCATTTTCTGTTTGTGGTCTGTGAGACCCCATATATGCATATGTGCATAATTTAATTTTTTTTCTTACTGTTATTTAGGGTAGGCTAAAGTTAACTCAAAACTATTTAACTTCAGTCCTCAATAACATCACACACCCACGCCCCCACCCATCAACCAAAACACACACACACAGACCCACACGTAATCCCGATGTTATACAGTTTTGTATAGGTTACTCTAAGTGCTGGCAAGCAGATATTAAAAGTTTGTCATGCAGGTGTACTAATGAAAACAATGTATCTCAGTCCCAAACAGAGCACGGTTTTCACCATCCTTTTAAACATATTAAATATAGGTGCTGTCATAATCACCTGAAATAACATAGGCTTGATAGATTTTATTGCGTGTAGTAAAACATTTATTTGCATGTTCCCCTTTTTCACATTGAAATGCCCCAATTGCATATTCATTAAGTAAAACGTAGCAAATGAACAGTAGATGCTATCTTTGCACTTTCGAAATATGTCATCCTCTGTGCACATCGTAAATAGATTATTTTACGTGTTACTTGCGAGTGATATCAAGTTTGCAAACGTTTTTACTCACGTAAACCTTTAGTTAATGTGGGCCCCGTTTCCCGAAGCGCTACGATGATCTAAAGTGCTACGGTATTTTATCGGCGCGTTTCCCGAAAGCATCTTTGTTTACATGCCACGTTAAATTTATCGTATATTAAGGACAAAACAATAATGCTTTATGAGAAAATGTTGATGTTATTGTTGTTTTCTTTTCAACTCACTGAACGTTACTGAGCAAATGAATTTTGATGATTTTTTTGTAATCAAGTTAATCGAGTTGGTTGATAAATCGTTTCAGCCCTAGCGTATACCCAACCTAATTTGAATATTTTATGGCACATTTGAACTCAATATAATAATAATAGTCTAATAAATGGTCCAGATCTTAATTTGCAAAATGTGAATTATTTAAGACAAGATTTTCAGTATTGAAGCACATCTACAGTACAACAATTAAATGTATTTCTGCATGTGCGTGACCGTGCATTTACCTGGGTACAGCCTGAAAAAGCCAGTAGAACTACCAAAATACTGCCAGATAAGCGTAGGATCTTTCTGGAAGTTTTCTATGAACACGTCGTTCAGGGCCTCAGACATGTACACACCATTCAGAATATCTGGGTCTGAAAGAGAGATAGAAAGGGACGGAGATCGAGAAAGAGAGAGACAATCTATTTTTAAATTATATAAAGTGAAGGTGAAATTGTAGGATTGAAAATGTGTGTGTTCATGTGCTGAATGTGTACTTATAATTTATATATATATGTGTGTAGAGTAGAGTAAAACTTTAATGTCCCCGAGGGGCCATTTGGTTTACATCAGCAGTCCACAGTCAATACAATAATACAATAAGTAAATAAATACAGGCACATACAACATACAATATAGACACATAGGCCTCCACATTATCTTATGTCCCTACACATCTATAGAATAATCAAATAAAAATTCTCAGAAGAAGGAAAAGGAAAAGTATTATAAGGATCTGTGAGTACATTACTCACAGGTCTAATCCTATTTTATTTAAAAATCCAACAGCCATTGGGATAAGACCTCAGGTTGTTAGTTGAACCCTGTGGTTGATGGAACCTCCGCCTTGAGGCCAGCTGTGTAAACTCTCCATATAGGGGGTGCTGTGGGTCCTGGCAGATGGCCCTGGCTTTCTGTATGGCTCTTACTTGAAACAGGTCGCACAGATTATTTAATTTCACTCCAGTAACTTTACGGCACACATTCACAATTTTCCCCAGCAGGTTTTTGTTTTTCACACTAAGGTTACCAAACCAAAAGATCATAGCAAATGTTATAATTGACTCAATACATGAAGTGTAAAACACTTTTAGCAGAGACTTGTCAACATTAAAATTTTGAGCTTCCTTAAGAAGAACAATCTCTGATTTGCCTTTTTACAAATAAAATCAGTATTGGCATCAAAGGAAATTTGTCATCTAAAATGGTTCCTAAGTACTTATACTGCTGGACAACAGTCACCAGCTCCCCTCTAATAGTGGACGGAGAAAGCGGAGCAGATGTGGGACCCCTTCTAAAATCAATGTGTGTGTGTGTGTGTGTGTATGAAGGGCTTTAGTCAGGGAGGTGAACCTTGGTCTGATGAAACAAAGATTGAACTGTTTGGCCTGAATGCCAAGCGTCATGTCTGGAGGAAACCAGGTACCGCTCATCACCTGGTCAATACCATCCCTACAGTGAAGTATGGTGGTGGCAGCATCATGCTGTGGGGATGTTATTAAGCGGCAGGAACTGGGAGACTAGTCAGGATTGAGGGAAAGATGAATTCAGCAATGTACAGGGACATCCTTTATCAAAACCTGCTCCAGAGCACTCAGGACCTCAGACTGTGGAGTAGGTTAATCTTCCAACAGGACAACGACCCTAAGCACACAGCCAAGATAACAAAGGAGTGGGTTGGGACAAGTCTGAATGTCCTTGAGTGGCCCAGCCAAAGCCCAGACTTGGGCCTGATTAAACATCTCTGGAGAGATCTGGAAATGGCTGTGCAGACGCTCCCCATCCAACCTGATGGAGCTTGAGAGGTCCTGCAGAGAAGAATGGGAGAATCTGCCTAAAAGTAGGTGTGCCAAGCTTGTAGCATCATACTCAAAAATACTTGAGGCTGTAATTGCTGCAAAAGGTGCTTCAACAAGGCTGTGAATACTTATGTATGTGTTTTTTTATTTTTAATATACATTTGCAAAAACTTACAAACTTTTTTCACTTTATTATGGGGTATTGTGTGTTGAATTTGAAGGGAAAAATTATATTTTATAAAATTTTGGAATAAGGCTATAACATAAAATGTGGAAAAGATGAAGCGCTGTCAATACTTTCCGAATGCACTGTATCAACAATTCAGGCAAGCAACAAATTTATGACTAGAGTTGGATCAATCAAATGGTGTGGCAAGGGAAAATAGGTTAAAACTAAGTATAGCTTAGGCTAGGTTTTGGGAACAGACTGTCTATCTACTAGGCCCATTGTAAAAAACATTTAGTTAAATTTAAGATAGTCAAATATTACTTAAATAGCCTAATTTAATCTAAAATACTAATGATTTATATAATTTAAAATTAAACCTTTATTTCCTAGATATGTGTTTATATATTTGTGGAGCTTTGATTTTGACGTTAATACAGTATGTCAATATCCTCTGAGTCCAAATACAGAGAGAGACTGACTGCTCAGTGAATGAGCCAGCAGCTAAAATTACAGTGATGGTTATCTGTAAACTAACACGACATGGCAGCATTATCATTTAAATGGGGTAATACAGTATATATCAGTCTATTATAATTTCAGCCTGTCTGTTTATCTGATCGCTTTCCTATTCAGTAAGCAGGATGCTATGATGTCGCTGTGTATAGTAGCATTCTCTATGACAGATATACCGGTAGTTTACAATAGCTTTGCAATGTGATTGATGAAAGTAGTTAAAGTGATGGTAAAAAAAAAATTCTGCTCCCGGTGGTTGGATGGCCAGCATTGCAAGGTTTATGAATGTGTATGTGTGAATGTGTGTACAGCACTTTTAATGGCTGCTATAGGTTAGAAAAGCGCTATATAAACACTGATCATTTGAAAATAGTCAATTTACCTTTGTCACATAATCGTTTTCATTTCGCCTGTCGTTGCTACAGGTACGTTTCTTACAATATCCTATTGTATAGTTTCTATAAATTTGAATAACTATGAATTTTGTTATTTAACATTAATATTTTTGTTTTAACAGTTTGCACCTACTGTATACTGTTTCCACACAAAAAGACAAAAGTCTATGGTAAGTATTATATTTTGTTAACTGAATTGTTATTGTCCTCGTTTCGTGTAGCCTAGCCTATAGAAAATAAATATTACATAGGCTACTACATGTCTGATCTGAACAGACATTCAGTGGTCCTGGGAAATGAGGAATCGGATTATAGCCAATAAGAACAGAAGAGAACATGAGCTGGATTCACTTGACAATTGCTTTCTAGCTTCTGGACAATTTTTCCAGAGCAAATGTCTCAAACTAGAATAGGCTACTAGAGTAGCCTATTCTATTTCTTTGCATTTCTTTGCATGCACACAAACTACTTTAGCCTGCTTATTATTCTCATCATGAGGTGCCAACTTCACGGAGGCTTGTTCAGCCTGCAAGTGCCAAACCCTGTTGCATACAGCCTATAGGGACTAGCAAAAGGCTGCTGAGCACAGAGGAGAAGAACATAGCGCACATACATTGTATACATGTAGATTTAAACATCTGCCTCTGCAACAGGGCCCAGACATCGGGCGCACACACAAACAAGTCCATAATTACATTGTGCACAGTGGACAAGAGAACAGCCTACCACACACAAATACATTATAACCTATAGCCTATTGTAACTGGTAGCCTACAAAAGCCCAATCTACACAGTAAAGTTTTGCTGCGAAAGAATCAGTGTGAGAGTACTTAGTAGTTAGTAGTTAAACTCGTCAGTGTATTCCAGACAGACAGTCTCTCTGATAGTTAATAATATAAGAGAATGATGCCGCAATAGCGAGCAGTCCTCTCTGATGGCCAAAACAAGCCATTAACAAGGCAATCACTAGGCTCTGCACTGCCCGGTCTATAATTGCCATGCCCATTTAAAATATGCGGTCGGTTTTTAACAGTCAGTGTTGGGCTAGCAACGCTACTAGTTAAACTACATCTCTGAGTAGCGTGGCGGTAGCGGCGCTGTTTTCTGAATCAAATAGCTTTTCAGTATTGACGCTCTTTTATTGATCAAGTAGTGCGGTAGCGTCTGACATTTTCCCAAGCATTTTTGAATCTGCAGCTAAGCTTAAGTCTTGATACAACTGCTAAGAATCAGTACGTGATGCCATCACGGACCTAGGCTATATGTGAAGCCGACAGAAGCACTTCTGTATGTTGGTGATGCCGTAGCGTAGGCGTAGGTCCACCAATCACTGCGCTGATGCCTGAGACTTTGATGCAGGGGATTGAGGGGGAATAAAGACAAGACTTTTAAGAGGTATAAACTTTTACGTGGTATAAAGAACAGTGAGGGCAGAGAACACGGCTTATTGTTTAATAAAACAGTTTTTCCCTGTTAATTTGTTTGTTTGACTTACACTTGTGAATGTTGGTACAATAAAATGTAGAAAAATAAATACCTTAAATGTAGAGACTTAAATTTGCCGTGTTGCTGTAGCTTAGTTTGCTACATTTCTGTTGGAGGAATCTTCAGTGTAGTGAAGCTTAATTTAGCGTAGAGTAACTGGTAGCTCAGCTCACTACATTTTCAATGTAGCTTGCATAACTGCGTATTGTATGCCTTATGTTTTGTTCTATTTTCTATGTGTTTTAATCAGAATGAATCTGAAACCAGTGAACAGGAAGAATCCGATGATGAATCCAGGGACCCAGAATGTGTTCCAGACACGGCAACAGATACAGATGACCCAATAAACAGCTTGTCCAACAGAAAAGCTTTGGTTGCTGAAGTATCACTAATGGACTATGATATCAGAAGTGGAACATCTGGAATGGAAAACAATGAAAAATCAACAGTCAAAACCACTGTAGCAAGAGGAGGCCAAACTGTCTGGGTTTCTTTTGCAAGAAAACTGTTTTTAAAATAGCCCGACCCTTCAAAAGTCATGTAAAAGAGGATTCTGACTCTCCCTGTAGGGTCGAAAAGCAGGAAGAACTTGCTAGAGCAACTTCAAAACAGGGGAAACTTTATGCATAACAATGAGGTCTTAAAAAAGGAAGTGGCTCACTTAAAGTAAAATGAAAAACTAGGGGTGATAATAAAAAATATGAATTTTGTCTTCATTGCAAACATGAGGTCAGAGCTGTGGAGACACATGCGAAGGTGCCCCTCTAAACCAGAAGGCCGCCATGAACACCAAGGGAAAATAAGGGTGCTTAGCCTAGCATCAGCAGTCAAGTCGACATATTCAAGCACTGAAGACGGGGTGTTTAAAATGCTATACCGTATGCATTATGATGATATTGCATGTATAGTTTATTACTTTTGCCTTTTACGGTTTGCAGAGTCGCTTTATAACATACATGGACATGACACTTCAAAACATGAATATATCTGACAAAGAATCCGTCAGCTTTGAAGATTCCTACAGAGCATGCGCAAAAATAATCCAAACCTAACTTTAGAGGATGCTATAAAACCAGAAAATGTCATGACTGTACTTGAGGCAGTGAAAGTGACAGCAGGCTTTGACAAGAATCAGAACAGCTACAAAGTGCAGAGTCTTGCATTGAAAATAGGACACTCTTTTAAAAGTAAGTGATATTCTTCCTTGCCATGCACTCGTGGCTGGAGATGAGAACCAAATTCAATTTTTAGAAGCATTTCAGAAACTTTATCGGGCAAAGTGGTCAGAGTGTATATCACACTGAGCCTTGAGCACCATTGGTGACTTAAAATATAATAAACCAGCTAATCTGCCACTCACCAAGGATATCACAAAACTTCATAAGCATATTGACAAAAATGTTTAATAAGCAACAGCAGCAACTGTCTTGCAAGAACAACTTGAACTAAAATAGTCCTCTTCAACAGAAGACAGAGAGGATGTTGGAGAGGAATTTATTGGAACAATATTCCTCAATCACCAATCCAATGAAGAAATGAGACTGTCAGCATACGAACACAAACTGTGCAGATATTTTGATTGGGTAGAACTATCTAGGGAAGAAAAGTAGCTGTGCTACTAATGCCTAAGATGAAGAGCGCTCTCAATCCGATCCTTGAGAAGAGAAAGGAATGTGGTGTTCCAGATGAAAACGAGTACTTATTTGCTGTACCAAGCTGCCTGACATTACAGAGGACATCAAAGTCTTAGAAGGTTTGCAGATGAATGTGGTGCAAAGACGCCTGATTATTTACGATCAACTCAAATGCGCAAAGACATAGCGACCACTTCGCAAATCTTAAACTTAAATTTTTTTTTATAGATCAGCTTGCTGATTTCATGGGACACAATATATCCATACATTGACAATTCTACCGGCTGTCTGAGGCCACCATGCAAAGTGCAAAGATCTCAAAGATCTTGCACTGGAAAAGGGAAAGTTTTGTAAACTACAAGGAAAATCTCTTGATGAAGTTGATGCAAATTCCTATGTTAATGTTTTCAGATTAAAAACAAGAGAATATATAGAATGTATGTTTATTTTTCTTTTACAGTATCTCCGTGGCCTTTTATTCCCTTGTTTTATTGACACTTTTTTATTGACACTATTGTACATGTATTTTCATGAACATCTGCAATTTCTCTCCTCGCTTGCTCCAAGACATTTAAGTTCTGCTATGTTGTATGGGCAATATGTACAGGACATTAGCATGAATGCAGCAGAGGATTTGTAGGTACTGATTTCATAAAAAAATGTGATCATGATAAACATAATTTACATCATGGTGGATGCAGAAACCTGAGTTAATCTTGAAACCATTAACATCAATGTTTTAACATAACATGAATTTACATTTTGCCCATCTGACATACACTACATGGATAAAAGTATGTCGCCACCCCAATTAGGTTTTGAGTTGGCGGAGGAGGGATAATGGTCTGGGGCTGTTTTCCTATAATGGTAATTATAATCTTGACTCTGTTTGTCCAGAGTTCAAAACCAATGATGACAAGGATGACAGTGAAGACGAGGAAACCATTGCTGCTAACACAGGACTGGAGGTAGATGTTCCTGACAAAATTAATGGTATGTATTTTAAGTGTCAAAAAATACACTAATTTGGTATACTAGCTTTCTGTGATTTCCCTAATACTATAGCCTGCCGTAAACCAAAAGAGTTCGACCAATCATTGAACCGTATTCGCTCCCATTTGCCTTCATCCACTTATATAAAAATAAGTGGATGGCAGCTAATCTGCCACTCACCAAGGATATCACAAAACTTAATAAGCATATTGACAAAAAATTTGAATCAGCAACAGCAGCACTGAAAGAGGAGGCAACTGTCTTGCAAGAACAACTTGAACTAAAATAGTCCTCTTCAACAGAAGACGGAGACGATGTTGGAGAGGAAATTTTTGGAACAAGATTCCTCAAACACCAATGAAGAAAAGGGACTGTCAGAATACGAACACAAACTGTGCAGATATTTTGATCGGGTAGAACTATCTAGGGGTATGACAGTGAAGACGAGGAAACCATTGCTGCTAATACAGGACCAGAGGTAGATGTTCCTGACAAAATTAATGGTATGTATTTTAAATGTCAAATAATACACTAATTTGGTATACTTGCTTTCTGTGATTTCCCTAATACTATAGCCTGCCGTAAACCAAAAGAGTTCGACCAATCATTGAACCATATTCGCTCCCACTTGCTTTCATCCACCTATATAAAAAATATTAAAATGTAATTTCAAGACACTCTCTACACCAGGTACCATTACAGGCACTGGTATTCCTTTGCAAGTCAGTGTTGAAGGTGCACACTGTCGATTTACAATGATTTTGTGACCTATGTTAAATAAGTTTGCATGTGCTTGGGGAGAGTTAAATTCTGGGTGTGTTAAAATAGTTAATATAACTCTTGCACTGAGTTTAATATGATTGATTTCTTTAGTGTTTGTGAAAAAAAAGAGTGTTAAACTGCTTCGCCTATTTATTTACTGTATCTACCTAACTCTTAACAGTTAATAACTTGACCCTCCCCTATTCCCCTCACTAAATTTGAAAATGTTACTGTGGGAAGCAGACAACCGCTCATGTTTCTCTTGTAAGTACAAATCATGGATGTATGATGTGTAACAAACAAAACACGTTTTAATAACAAATGGGTATTTTGGAAATTAATTTGTCTTATGTGCAATATCTGTAATGCTACGTGTGTTTTAATTTGGCTGAATTATTACTGTAGCTAAAACGTTAGCATGCACTGTTGCCAACTCGTTTCCAATGAAAGTAGCATGCACTAGCTCCAAAGGTTGCTAGAAGTCGCCAGATGACATCATAAGCTAATTTGCATATTGATGGCGTCATCGTATATTCATTTTAATCCTCCTGCAGGCCCCACCACACACACAAGCACAAGTTGCTGACTGTCTGAACACGGCACAAGAGGAGAGGGAGAGAATCCGCCGCTGCTGGACTGTGATTACTCTAAACAGCATATGAGAATACATTACAGAATTCAATATTTCTCGCCTTTTCCTTGGTCTGAATAAGTTGCTAAATTTGTCGCTAGTCGCTTTTTAGAAATAAAGTCGCTAACAGGGTCTGAAAATTCGCTAAGTCTAGCGACAAAATCGCTAAGTTGGCAACACTGGTAGGATGTGACGGTTGCTCCTAGTATTTGTCCCGCCCCTTCACCGCTGCGATTGGACGGCAGGGGAAACAGTGACAGTGATGGGAGCAGCGTTTCACCCAAACTTGAAAAAACGCTCAGCGCCCGGCGTTCGGCATGGAACAACACCCAGTGCAATGCCACACTCCTGGCGTTTTTAGAATGCCTGGAAAAACGCAGCCTCTGGTGTTCTGGAGATCTCCGGTAAAAATTGAAGATCGAAAAAAATTAAACTAAAAAAAGTCTGCTGTATGATGTTAAAGCGGTGCTGTTCTGAGTGAACCAATGAGTCCAATGAGGAGCAGGTATAACACAGTTAACTTAGTAAATCTGGAGAGACTCTCAGCCTCGTGATTATCTCACGGCACCATTTTCTAGTTCACCACTGATACTGGTGCCAGTACCAGTAAACACTCTCGTAGTCTCTTTATCTGTTTCACTCTATTCTCTCATCCAGGTGACAGGTCCTGACATTTGGTAGCGATTGATTACGTGAATTGATAACTCGGTAGTACTGATTGAGTAATTTGACAGTACCCTGAAACATACAGAGTTGGGTACCAAACTGTATAGAACTGTGTATAAATGTGCAGAATGTATGTGTGTGTGTACCTTTATTGTATACATTAGTGGGGACCTGGATGATACTTTGCTGTGTGTTGACAGGCAGCTTGTTGAAGTGTTCATTCTCCTCCAGAGTAAAATCTCCTCCCAGCTCCACTGGGTTTCCACTCTCATCCACAGTGTTGATCAGCATGGAGTTATAATAGTCAAACTAGACAAGAGACATTTAAGTTACACCGGTCAAACTACAGTGGTACTGTATATCATATTCATTGATAAAGTACATTGCAAAGAATATTTTAAGACTGTATAAAGAATAAGTATATCTTTAAAAAGTACAGCCAGCAGTCCACATTTAAGAACTACATATTCAGCAACTGTTTTTTTTGTATATAAACTTGAGGATTGTCTGCTTGCATCTGATTAATTAAAGCACCAGTGGTACTCTTTTAAATATAAATATCTAAAATATATATTTATATATTTAAATTTTCATGTTTCCTATTCTTCAACTTTATACAGTATATAAGATAATGATTAAGGTTATAGAACAGTTACCAGAAAATATAGACTTTGTGTACAAAGTAGCTTTCATGCAAAAAGGTAAACCCATTACAATAAGTGAATCATATCAGAGGACAGTGTGTTTCTACTTAAACTTTCATTTTGAATGTCTTCATGCACCTTCAGGGTTTCATTGTACTCGTGGTATAGGTCTGCATCTTCCGCTGCATCAGCCAACATCTATTCAAATAATAAAGGTTAAGCTACAATGTTTCCCTTTTAATGGCTTTTGTATAGCATCAAAACATTTGTATTGAATTATTTACCAGGTTGACAGACCGATATTAAACTCTGCGCCGCAATTAAAACTACAAAGAAATACTGCAACTACAATTGTATTGATCTCATATTTTTAAAACTGTTTATGTGGATGATCTTAAATAAATGAAAATGTTAAGTGCTCAGCAAAATAAAGCCACGTAGAGTGTGTTTTTATGTGTGTGCTTGTGTGTGTGTGTGTGTGTGTGTGTACCTTGACAGATTTCATCTTTCTCCCCAGCATTTCCTCCATCTCTTCAGCAAACCTTTTCACCAGTTCATCCCCGTCCACCTCCTCTATCTTTATCACACCCTCAATGTCCTTGTATTTCTACACAGACACATGTTATTAGATGTTATTTCTTACTAATTGATTTAGTTTGTTTATTATTAGTAATGTTTATCATTTTTGCCTGCCTTGTGTGAAGAATGTTGCCGAGTGCTGCTAAACCATATACAGTACTAGTTGACTGATGTGTCAACTACAGAGAAAACAATAATACTGCTCAACACTGCCTTTCACATTTTTCCCAACATACTGCTGCGTACATGTGTCCTAGAGCTGGTGTTCCCAAACTTTTTAGTGACAGGACCCACCTAGAGAGGACTAATCTATTTAGAGACCCACCAAACACTAAGTACTGCAATGTAATTCTCAAAAACCTATCCATTTTAGCTAATGCTATACCTGTGTGCTAATTGAGAGCTAACCCAGCTAGCAGGGAATGTTCCCACAACATTAGCTAACGTTCCCTGCAGGTTCTATTTATGTTTTTAAGAAAACGTTTTAATTTAACGTTCAAAGAACGTTTCAAGAACGTTTATAATAATAAAAAAAAGTTTGTATGAAGTTACATTTTAACTAATATAGAACGCTTTGCCTTGAACGTTTGTTCTGGATGTTTTTATTAAGTTATTAAAGTAATTGATTATAATATTAGTTCTTACAACATTCCCACAATGTTCGGCTACTTGATAACA
Organism: Amblyopsis rosae; assembly: GCA_025399935.1. Taxonomy (NCBI): domain Eukaryota; kingdom Metazoa; phylum Chordata; class Actinopteri; order Percopsiformes; family Amblyopsidae; genus Amblyopsis; species Amblyopsis rosae. The sequence goes on from JAODTR010003417.1 coordinate 12,738, forward strand.
AAGGAAGAACATTATCAGAGCAATATTTAGATATAGTTTTCATGATATTTTTGAAGGTCTGA